>VWZY01006947.1:912846-929495 GCA_013399075.1 Chloroceryle aenea
AAAAATCTGAGAAAGATTTCTTCTTGAGCTTTGATTTCAGTAGAAATCTGTCTAACTAGATGTTTCTCAAGAAAGCTGGAAGTCATAATTATTTTCAAAATATTTTGAAATAATTATGGATAAGATTGGAAATTTTAAATATCTGATAAAATTTGTCTGTGATTCATTGGTCACTAATAATGTGACATGTCATATTTACTTTCTTTTGACACCAGGAACAAGAAGATAGTATACAGTGTCATAAGTGCAATATCAATCAAAAACACTATTAAAAACACATTAAGAAATGAGTAAGCAGTTTCCCAGCAACAGTGTTTTCAAATTTATATATTTTTTGTACAGCTGTAGACATTAGCCCAGATTTTCAAACATCTTTGCCCAGCAAAGAACAGTTCAAGAATATACAGTTTCTTTTCTCTGAAGTTTCATTACAGAAGGAAAAGGTCCTGGTGAATTCTGCATGTGCCCCGTTCTGATCATGGCTGAACTTCCTAGACTATGCACCTTGTACCGATTAGGTTCCCAAAGTCCTGCTTTGACATCCAATTGGTTCAGCTTAAAACTGCAAATGGTCAGAGGTCAGGCCTTTGGCTGTTGTAAGCTGCTGATCAGCAATATGAAGGGGATATCCTCAGGATATTAAATCTATTGACCTATTGACACAAAATCTCTGATGGTTAAAAAGAACTGTCAGTCATGAGCAGTGGATTCTCTGCTAAGCAGGATATGAAGTAAAACAAGCCTGTTTTTGGATTATTCCCTAACAGTATCCTTGTTCAGATTCTTTATTGACCTTCAGCATGAGCTAGCTCCTATGATAAGGGTCAGTCAGTAAAAGGCAGAGTCATCAGTCCAGATCACAGGGGAAAAATAAGTTTAAATGTCAACTTTGTTCTTCAAAAGTTAAATAATGCTTCTGGCATCAACAAATTTCAAGTAAAAATGTTTTTGTTCTGTTCACAATATTTCCCATCCTTGTCCCATCAATGAAGAGCACCTAATGTGTCTGGTCTGGTATTGTCACAGAAAACATGTCACCCTCTGTTACATAAGCATGTATGTTACTGGGCAGAAGAATTCTAATACTATCCCCTTATGCCCCACTCCCCCTTCTACATCTGTATAGGATTGAAAAAGAAAGTTCTTATCTTACATAAACACCCATATGGAGGGCTGCAGATGAGAGAAGGATGGAGAGAAGATAAGACCCAGGTCAAAATAAAATGTACAGAAGGCACAGTATTTCAGCTGCCTTTTAAAACATAAAAAGTTAACTCAGATCAAATTGATTCCAGAACAGTATGCATTCTATTCCAGCAATATCTATTGCCATATGGGACTTTTAAATACTGGGTTTGGAAAGGAAAGAAAAGAACACAAGGTAGCCTAGTTAAAAACGCACCAGAAGTATGAAGACAGCAGCCCAGTCTGTTACTTGATATTCAAACCTCTCAAAACTTTACTGGGATATTTTTTTTTCTTTCTTTCTTCTTGGGGATTCTATACTGCTATGATCAAACACTTGACAGCCATTTTCAAGTAATTTTGCATGATTTCCATACTGAAGAAGTATAAAATGTAAGATTCCAAGAAACAAGTCAGACTCTGTGTATTTTGCTATTTTCTCCAGCATAAATACCCTGACCAGTGCCCCTAAGTATAGTACAATATCATACTATTTTTCCATATTTACTTTTCCTCATAGAAAATTCAAAACTTTTGTATGTTTTCATATTTGTTATACATTTGGATCATATATCTCTTGAATATATAGAAGGGAACAATGAACAACAATATTTTGAATGTACTTGGTGATGAGTGTTTGGGTTCATCTACCTATCCTGTGATGAATTTAAATTCTCTTCATGATCAGCTTAGAAATAAGGGGTTTTGCACTATGTCTGGAGTTAAAAACATACAAATCAAGTAAATGCATGTTAAAAAAAGTAAAGTACAACTGTGAAATAACAAAATACATTAAAAAGGGAGGAAGCAATATAGTCTAACTGCAAATAAGTCATCTTAATGGCATAGCAAGAAGAAAAACATACATGAATTTGGCACTACAGACAGCATCACAATTGTTCTGGGAAGAAAGGAAGGGGAGAGAAAGAGAGAGACTGAATTTAGATGGCTAAGTGCTGCCTATTAGCAGGGAAACAAGTACTCTACTTTGTAAAATTTACCTTTTTATAACATTTTGGGGCTTTTCAGCTGATAAATGTAAATATTAATCATTGTCTCCCAAACCACTACACTAAATTTCTACTTCACTTACATCCCAGAGCGAGGCACTTACATAGAAGCAATTGCACTCTGCTCATTAATTTGAAACCATTCTGCAGTGATTAACATGTGAAGTCTGCCAAAGCATTTTAAAGGTTGGTTTTGCACTTTTGTGTGTGTGTAGTTAAGATCACTAGAAAATGCTGTTACTTGGAACATCACATAACACTAAAGTATCTTTACCATTCTTTAAACCCAATGTAAATATGTTTTAGAAATATAAGCAAGAATTATATAAAAAGTAGAAAATCTATTTGTCTTTTAGTTTCAGGGGATGCATTGCAATCTCAGGAGCTTCTTTAAAGGTGACCTACAAATAATTTACCAGGAGTTTTATGTATCTTCTACTTCATGATGAATTAATGAAGAATGCCAAAAGGTTTATTTTATTCTTGCTACTTCAGTGAGGTTTACAGTTATTTTTTTAATCTGAGATATTTTTAAATGTCAGTTTTGGTATTCCTCTATTTTAATCACTGAACTAATTAGTGATTTAAAAATACCTACCAGCATGGAATGCAGAGGATGGGGAAAGAAGAAAGATTTTAAACTTACCCTCTCCAAAGGTTATACTGCAGTTCAGCTCAGTGGTGTTAACAAAAGAAACATAAAAAAGTAACATGAATTATCACTGAAACTCCTTTACTTTTCTTGATTCATTCTTCCCTTTATCTTTTTGTCTGTTATGATGTCATCATTTCACTAGCTCTTCAAACATAGATCATAGAAAATGGAGTTGGGTATGTGTTACAGGAAAAAGAAGGAACAGAGAGAGGCAAAAAAAAAAAAAAAGCAACCCACAACTGTCAACCCTTTTTACATTTAATAAAGTACAAAAAACATAAGCTGAGCTCACATTCACTTTTCCCTTTTTTATCTTTGAATCACTTTAAAAAAACCCACAACACATACCTCTAATGTCTAGAGATATGATCTGAAGACGTTCAGATTTAAGGAGTTTTTAAACTAATAATCTTTCTTCTAATTACAGATGGATTGAAGAATTATGGAATTGATTTGCAACAGCAAAAGATGTGACAATTCATATTCAGTTTTGTTTAACCAAGTATGTTATGCATGTTGAGCAAGAGAGTAATCTTGCTTCTTTCTATCAACACCTGGAACATGTAGGGAGGCAACATGCTTAGACATTGGCAAGGAAGGAGCATCCTGTCTTATTTTATAAGGTCTCCATCTGCCCATCTTGGAAGCAACAGCATAGAATGTTTGGTATAAACCCTAGTTCAAGGACTGTAATGAAGATGTCCTATTCAGCCAACCAAAAGTGCTTTTTGTCTACCTTCCCCATGTCTGCAGCCAGAACCCTGAGGTCTTCTGGCCTGAATACCTAATAGCCATTTACTTCGTAGCCACTATTGAAGATGATGCACTTAGGAAGCAAAAGACAATCATGATGAGTCAGGGAGGTAAGGTGAATAATACCCAGAGATATCGTGAGCCTTTGAGAAATGCAGGAGACTAGTGGCATTCTTGTTTTCACTGTTGTAGAAAATCTTTTTGCAAAGTATATAGAAGTAAGTTAATCAGTTTTGTGATGCTTTGCGGATAAAGGTCCACAGCTGTGAAAAATACTGCAGCTCTGGATGGAGATGCATTGACAAAGCTGTGTGAAGCTGTTTTGCATAAACACATGCCCATAATATTTTAGCTCCTAGATGGTGCTACCTGATGTGTAAATGCTGCAGATCCCTTCTTCTTCCCTGTCTTAGTGTTTTGAACAAATCAGAATACAAGTGTATGTTCCTTGCCTGGTTTAGTTTTATGCTATTGCTTTATCCCCATATACCACCTGAAGACCTCTCTAGCTGAAGTTATATCAGCATCAATAGATTAGAAAAAACTGCCTGATATTTTTTCCTAGTTACTAATCTTTTTAAAAAAAAAAAAAAAAAAAGATATGAATCTCCTAGGTTTTCATTACCTTTAACATTAAAAGAAGGAGAGGGAAAGACGGAGAGAGGGAGAGAGAGAGAGGAAGAGGAGAGGGAGAGAGGGAGAGAATGAAGGCAACTCAGTTCTCTGACCAGCTTTCACTTATCCTTGGTTCATCAGGGTGTGTCACAGTCTTCAGTGGCAAGACTATGGATTTACATCATTATGAGAGGGAACTGAGTTCCTGCAATAGTGAAGACAGTTGTTTGGCTTTTTTTTTAATGGAAGCCTTTCTGGGTTCTAAGACCTTACACTTTCATTAAGAAAGGTTTACCCCACAGAGGCAGGGGTGAAAAGGACAGCAACTCATTACCCTCCTTTTTGTCAACCACTGACCTTCACTTCTCACACATCCTCCTGTGGTAGGATGTAAATGCAGCACTAGTTCATTTACTCTGAGCTATACCCTGCTCCTTTTCCACCCTACCAAGCTGTTTGTGGTTGTTCACTGGAGCCATCTTGAGTGTATTTGCCACCAGCTGCTTCCCACAACCTCGTTGCTCCCCTACCTACCTCCAGAGTGTTGCACCACACTGCAGGAGCCCACAGTGCCATTTGCCAACACCATCTGCCGGACCTCCGGAGCCAAGATTACCTCCTCCTAAATCCACACCCTTCCTATCAGGGTTTCAAAGCCTGCAAACAAGGGGTCACACTCTGAAAAGAAAGGATCAGAAAATCTGAAGCTGCTGTTCTTATTCCCAGCATCTTTTCTTTCTCCCTCCAGCACACAAATATCCTCCTTACCTTGAGTAATTGTTCTGGTGCAACTTTTGGCTGTTGTTTTAAGCACACAGCCACATCAAAACTGTGAGATGATAATCCTAATAATATCTTCTCTATCTCCAGGCTGTCCCAGTCCAAAGAACTGAAACTACAGAGACAGATGGTGGTCATGTACACTTATACCAGAATCCCAATCACTCTTTTAATAATAGAATTTAGGAGTTGCCTGTGTATCTTATGTTTGTGAGATATTTACTGCTCCCTACACATCCTTAACCTCCAGAGACTTCTTGCTTACGCATATCTCCCTTTCATCTCCATTAGATTGACCTATCCCAGGAGTACTGAAGAACTGTAGTCTTCTATTGATGTTCCATCTCTGCTGAAAAATCTTCTGCTTGCAGTCCCAGGCTTCACCACATCTTGCTATTGAAATGTTACACTGGGTCCCCAGTACACTTGTCAAGGTTCTTCCAAAAGCTGCCCTGAGCACAAGGTTAGATTCTTGACTCAGTTTATAAGAAATACTACAAAAACTAGGATTCACATGGAAAAAGCCACTAGGTTATTACACTGAAACTATGAGGTTTTTCTTCCATTTTCAGTTCAAACAGATTTTAAAATGCAAAGAGTAATTTTTCCTTTGTAAATGATCCTTTTCCAGCGGTTTTGGTCTACTGCTGTGGACAAGAGAGAGAGAAGACCAGAATCCCTAAGTCCTACTTCTACTTTTGACTCTCAGCCAGCTGCATGATTTTCTCAGTTCCCTCAGTCAAAGCATTCCTCAGTTTACCAATTTGCAAAGCTGATACAGTAACAGCGATATATGCATAAGAATGCAGAGAGTAAAAGCAACTGTTTGCAAGACTTCAGTGCTAGCAAATAAAAATATTGGATGAGTTATTCTTTCAAATTAAAAATGTGGTAGATTATTCACATATCTATACATAAATTCAAGCCATGAACCTGATTGTAAGTGAATCATTCCTACACGAACCCTGCACTATGTTTATAAGGCACATTGTTTCCTTTGTAAAGCCTACAGAAGACAGACTTTGATTTGAATATAATAAAATTGCAGAAACAGCAGAAGCTGGCCATGTAACTCCTATTTTAATGAATACCTAAAGTAACAGTCCTCTAAGCCATTGTGTCATCTTTCAACTCCTGTCCCTCCCTCCCCCTTTCTGCACCAAACTCGAGGAAAAGAAAAACTGATTGGCAGGTACTGTAGCTGGCGTGAATAACCACCACTATATATCTTGTCAAAAATCAGCATGTACTTTAAAAAAGAAGAAAGTAAAATATGAAGATAAGAGGAATAATCTGAGGCTCTCCCATATTCTCATTCAAATTTTTCTATTTAGGTTTCACTATATTTCCTTTTTTAACCTTCTCCTGCAGGTCTTTATATATAGGACAAAAAAAAATCCACTTCTGTCATTTAAAGCATGATGAAAGTACCAAAGAAAAATCTATTTTCAGCTGTTTCTCGTTAGAGCACTTTTTTGCCACTGTGATGAAAGTCAATGCAAAGAAAGAAAGACGAGTCACTGATGAAGATGAAGAAGCATTTCTGATCAGCCATCTGTTCAACCAATTAAACCCCTCGCAAATAAAGTTGTGTATATGTATATAGCTAACCATAAAGATATACATATCTATGTGTACACTGGCATGCAAATACATAACATATAAATACCATGTAAAGTCTACTTTGCATATACTATACTCTGCTTACATGCTGAGCATAGCTAATTAAATGCACACATAGAGAAACACTGCAAATGTGAAATGGAATCTGGCCCCGTTGGAGAACAAAGCCTTCTCTATTAGCATCCTTTTCTCTTAATGGTCCTTATGCAGTAAAAATAAAGTCCAAACACTATAATTTCACTCCCAGAAAAGTTACAAATACTGTAGGTATCTTTAGAAACAGCTGCAAAAGTGGATTCACTTCTGACAAGATTGGTGTTAATTATCATTAAGGACTTCAGTATAATACTATTTAAATCATTTTAAATTATCCCTCTCAAAAATTAATTTTTCATCAAAGATTACACAAAAAAATCATGATATCATCTCTGCAGCTGCGATTTAGTAATAATTTCATCTATTATTACCAATGTCAGTTAGATAAAAGAAAAATGGCATCCTACTGTGCTGATTCCAGCATAGGCCATATATAGAAATTTTTAACTATCACTTATAATCGCCTTGATGAGCTTAAACCTCCTCTCAATTAACACCCTAAATGACACTGAGACATCTTAATGGAGGATGTAAGTAAAGGAAAAAGACTTTAATCAAAGAATAAAAAAGAGAAGTGCCAAGCAAAGGGAGGAAGTCTGGTACACCTCTCAGTGTCCAATCACCCAGGGGTCCTTTATCTTGTCTTGAACTTCTTGTCATTGCAACTGTAACTTCACAGCAGCCATAAGAAGAAGAAAAAAGTGTGCATACTCTTATCTGCAGTTTACAACCATGTCTGAGAGACAGTGAGCATACACACCACGCAGGCAAACGAGGATCAGATGAAACTGAAGAGAGTATGGAAATAAAATTTTTAGAAGTTACAATAAGTCTTATTCCATTTTAGTTTCTACTTCAATAGTGGCTCAGTCTGGAACATAGCAATGAACATACTGTTCAACAAACCTTGAAAGAGCATGTTCTGATCCTAACATCCCAACCTGAATAAAAGTTCTACTTTCACAGCAAAAGGTAATTATGCTTCTAAAATTCTCATTTGCCAGACATCCATGTAAATATTTGCCTAAATAACACCTACAGTTAATATTATTAGGGGCATTCTTGTCTCCTTCAGGATACCTCTAACACTCCCAATGCAAGCATTTAAATGCATACAAATACTAGGTGGTTGTGACGGCACTTTCCCAATTTCACAAAGGCTGAGAAATGAATCTCTGTCTAGTGTTTTCCAAACTTGTGAAATCAACTTTCTAGTCATCAGAGTAATCACATGGATGTAATATATTGATAGTCTTCAGATAGCCTCTGCAAACTTCTCGCTATATTCTTGTGCAAAACCAGTAGGCAATGACTACAGCCTGGGAACTTCTGTTTTAGGGTGCATGTGGCTAAAAGGACAGGTAGGAAGTGGTTTTGCCCTGGCAAATGACTCAGTGACAATCTGCCACCTCTGATAGGGAAAAAGGGCTTTGGGAACTGTGGTCACAGATAAAGCTGAAGGACTCTGGGAGGTGCTCTGCCTGCCCAGGAACCATACGTGTTTACTGTAACACATACTGGTGTGTTTAGGTTCTGAAGTAACCAGACAGTAAACAGAAGTTCTCGTTCACTATGGGTGTTCCCATGTCTCTAATTCAAAATATACATATATATTGTTTCATGGTCTGATATTTTTTCAGTTAATTCACTCATAATGAGAAGCAAATTAATATCTCTGGGTGCATTAATAGTAAAAAAAATCTAATTAAAACCAGCCAGGGTATTTCTTTCAAGTGTTTGTTTGCCTGTTAGAGCTTCACAAACTGTTAGCTACAAATTATACTAGTTAAGGATTCATCTCATTTTGATTAACAAATAATTTGCAAATGGATTTTGCTTTTATTTGTCATAGGTATTTGTTGAATGGTTCACCCAAGCATTTCATCTTGTGGATTGTTTGCTTCAGCTGTTCACTAGTTCACTCCTATTCTGGTGCTAAACACACAGTATTTATGACAGAAAAAGTACTGTTAAAAGAGCCCCTCAGGTAAAGGTAAGAAATACTCCAGTCTCTGCTCCATGACAGTATCCACTAAATTTAGTCACTGCTGCTACAGAGAAATTGATCAAATCCAGGGAATTATTTCTGTGCTAGATGATTTTAGATGCATGAATATTACATAGCAACTAATGATAAGCAATGGACTGTGTATTTTTAGGAGAAATTTGCAGATGTGCAGTGATTCGTATTAATATCTGTACAACTTTCAGCATTTACAACTATTGCCCTGCCATGGGGCAGCTGTCTGAATATTTCCAACGGAAGGACTTTCTGTGACTCACAAAAGAAGAGCAACTTTCCAACATTCACTACAAACTGTTTTTTGTTCGATTTCTTTTTACCCCTGTTTAACCAAACACATTTCCTTCTCCAATTAAAATTTAAGGAGAGTTGATTTTGCATACACAACACACAAGGTAACAGTGAAGTAATGTATGCAATTAAAAAAAATCCCTACGTACCCACTGATCTGAAGGTAGACAGTCTATCAATTTATTAAAAAACAAAACAAAACAAAACCAAAACCAAAGCTTATAGCTTTACATAAACCAAAACAAAACAGAACAAAACAACCTTACATGGAAAAAGAAGCATCACTTTCTGTGACTGCTGCTCTAACAGAAACTTCTGTATAGTCTGCTGCTAAATACTAAGCACACCATCTTAAAGACAGCAGTTCCTTTTCTGTGTGATCAAGGAAATGCTTATTTTTTTATCCAGCAGAAGAGCTCTAAATACAATGCTTTTAACTTGGTCTCCATTTGGCTGTTTTACCAGTATGATAATCATTTCTGTTGATTAAAAAACTGACAAAAACACCTTTCTGATCAAAATGGCTGTGGCAACAAGGAGCCTAAGGCAGACTTGGTAATGCTGATATCAAAAGGAAGTCCTTTCCTGGAACTGGGTTTGAGCTGCCTCAGCAAGTGACTCCCATAAATTGCATCTCTTCAGAGGGATGGGAGAGTGCCAGTCAAGCCACACTGAGAAATACTTTCAAGTGCAGACTAGGCTAAGAGCTCTGCTATTCAGAATCAGCTAAACAAATGCACATTTCAGTGTAGATGGACATTTTTGCATGGGTTTCTCACTTTTGTGGCCCAGGTTTAAGCCAGCATTAGCTTTGCAAGACAGTTAAATCAACCTAACGTTGATAAAAATGAAAAAGAGTGTTTCCACTCATCCCTTACTCTCAGATGTACATTGCTGCTAGAGACACTGGTGTTCATCTGATCTCTATACTAACCAATTTAGTTCACTAAACTGGCAGAAAACAGTGCATTGTTGTACATTTTCTATCTGTATTGTGAATTAGCTTATCAGGGCATCAAATAAGGTCCAGAGCTAGCATGAGAAGGTGAGAGGAAGGCAAGTTGTTTCTTCTCAGTTTCAGCAGGATTTTAGGATTGTCCTTTGGTGAAACTACCCCCTGTAACAGTGTTATGTCACTGGACTGGGAGTTATCACTTTCACTACATCAGGGCTATTGTTCTCACCAAATACAGGGATCTCTGGTAAGAACGAGAAACAAGACTTGCACAAAACCAGCTTGGTTTGCTTCAGGTCGGAATAAATTACGCAGAGAAATACACCAGCCTGGCAGTTGAGTTCTGCTGGCATTGCTATGTTGATTCAGATTCTGAAGAGAAAAACAAACAAAAAAATCAAAGAACAGCAAACCACACTTTCCTCTCCTAACCATCACTGTTATGGCAGCAACTCCCCTGGTATATATATCATTTTATCTACAAAAAAAAGTACTTTTGCCCTATACTTATCTTGTTCAGGAAGTTGTATCAGTTTATCAGATTTTTTTGTGCCACTCTAAACTTAGCCTCCAATGGAACTGTCTGACGGTCTAACTATATCACAAGCCCTTTCTAGCTAGGAAATGGTCATAACAGGAACCTTTTGGCTTTTGATTATGAAGAAAGCCTACATTTCAGTGGATGCCCTGCCATGAAGCTGCACAGTTGCTATGAGGGTGCTATTTTCTCTTCTTCAGTCATCACCTTTCCAAACAAACAGAGAATTCTCTGTGTGTTGTGAATAACAATAAGAAAAAAAAAATCTATTCAAAATCACTGTGCTGCATTTGTGTCCTTTTATTTCTTTGCCAACAATAAAGGACTTCACTCTAAAATCCCCAACATTCTGCAATTGCTTGAGAGCCAGGATAGCTCTCAAGCCAGGTCTAAATTATAAAGTGTTGTTGACAAAGCTGTTTCAGTCACAAGCATGAAAAAATCACACCCTTAATTGATATAGATACGCCAGCAACACCCTCTGTATAGATGCAAGAATCCCTTTGCTGGTGTGGCTTATGTCACTCAAAAAGCTAGTTGAAGAAAAAAGACTCCATTTGCCAATATATATTTTTCCTCTGGTACAACTCAGCCAAAAGGGCCTGTATATCACAGATCAACAATTCCCAAATTTTCTGTAGTCAATTTTTACTTGAGAAAATTAGCAATCTGTAACAACACTTCCTTGAATCTAGCTGCCTTCCCCAAATTCAGATTTTTGTTCCACCTTGTCTCCCTGTTCTTGCTTCCTATCTTTCTGGCACTTGTTCTATGGCTGCCCTGTCTCCCTCCCACCTAATGAGTCCCCTCTCTGTATGGGATAATTTCTGTCTAGAGTCACTTAAACACAGTCACCTCATATCTCACACCATTTCTGGAAAAACTTTCCATGTAACCATTTAATTTTGTCACTCTCGCCACTGACAGACATGGAATCTCCGGTTGGTTGAGGTTGACAAGGGTGTCTGGAGACCATTCAGTCCCATCCCATGGTCAAAGCAGAGTCAACTAGAGCAGGTTGCCTAGAATCTTCTCCAGTCAGATTTGGAATATCTCCAAGTATGGAGACAATGGAGAACTTCATATTGCAACCACTATCATTTAAACCATTCCCCTATGGAAAGCATCTCAAAGTCTGCACAGACTCCAGCAGATTTTTTTCATTTAGCTAGTTCCAATTCCCTGTAACTGACAGAGAGACTATTACAGACAGAAAACATGCATGGGAAAATATTAAAACTGAATGTTGTCCTGGTATGAGAACAGTACTAATTCTATTCAATGATTTTACTTCTCAGCTCAGTTCTTCTAACCAATGGCACTTTCTGGAGTCAGCAGCCTGTTTGCACAGACAGTGGCTGCTGCCAGCAGTGATAACACCCCCTGTTTAGAGTTACTGGCAAGGATTGGTGTGCAGACCAAGGCCACTGCTGGATCTTGTGCACCACATGGGGGAGTGCAGGAATGTGAAAGGCTGCACCTGCAGGGAGGAGTGGACAGGGCAAGTGACCCCAAACTGCCCAACGAGGTGTTCCATCCCATATACTTCCTATCTTGTATAAAGCAGAGGTATCTGGAGGGTCTATAGCTTGCTTGCTTGTTTGCTTGCTATCTTGTCACCCTCTCTCTGGGGGCTCCTGGGCTCTTCTCCCCTCTTGGACTGATTTTCTATCTTTTCTCAGCTTGGCTCAGGTCCTATTCCCTTTCCTTCCTTGGATCTTCCAAGAAGGACTCTGTCCATTCTGCCCAATCTGTGTATCCCTGAATCCAGTACCAGAATCCAGCTCCTGAACACAGCTGCCATCTGCTACAGGGCCCAGACTGGGACCCCCTGGTGCCTGCTCCACAGCATCAGTGGTGGCGGTGATGTAATTGCCATTGGGGGGTTGGGTTCGGTACTGGTTTTGTATAGATTTGTCCATTATTTTTTTTTTTCATTAAAGCTGTTGTAGTTTCCTTTTCTAATCACTAAGTCTTTCTCTCTTATTCCCTTTCTCTTCCCCTTTGGGGAGGGAGGGGGGTTAACAGAGAGCATCTGTTATAGGTCTAAGGTGCCTGACCCAAAACTGTGACAGAGGTGTTACTTTTATAAAAGAAGACACATTTAAAAATCAGGCATCATTTGGGAGGTTAAAGTCGGTTAATTTCCTGTAGTTTCTCTATCTTTCTGCATACCCCTGAGTAACTCAAAAGCTGTGCCCTCTGTTTCTTTGTATAGAGGTTGCTACCTGACCTAAAGTATCTGCTGATAGTTTAGGGGACATGAACAGGTCTAGCAGGAAGGAATGATTATTTTTTCATTTGAGATTTACAGTCATTTATTTCTACTGAGTAGACTGAGATTCTTATTTTATATATTAGATTCAAAAACATACCAAATGCTTAGAAGTACAAGGAAATCAGTATGATTACATAGAGAGTTGTCTTCAGGTTGTAGACCTAACCTTATGAAGACATGCTTATTGACTCTTCTTTCTTTAACTAATTCTCAGTGGGATAGTTTGCCAGGCACACCCCAAGCCACTTCATGTTCATTTAACTGAATATTTAATCTTGCAGAATGGAATCCTCCTGCATTATATCTTATGCTTGGGTGGATCTATGCCTAACTGGACAGGTACTAGGATGAATGACAATACATCACTATATTAGCAAATGCTGCCTTCACATCTAAGTTTCTGAAGGAAACTGGTCTGTAATGATACTTCATTTACTCTGGAGTTAAATACAGTACTTCACTGATGTCCATGGATTTTTCTTTTTTTTTTTTTAAGTCAAAAGAAAATTGAGTTCTGCAAAGATAAGAATAAGGGAACAATATTGTGTTTTGTTTTTCTGAAACTGTGTCTTTGATTTTTAAAGTATAAGTGTAGTAAATATAATTTAGCAATTACATTATCTTAATATTTATATGAGAAATTGACTGAGCACTCCACAATCTAATTAGAAGCATTATTTGAGAAATAAGAAAAATGTTCTTGATTTCTTCTTCAAAATACATCAAATCATACTTCCATCTCTCTCTTATTCATGCCACAATATCGTAACAATCAACATATCTTTGTAGATGATGAAAGTTCTTTGGCTATTCCTGAAAATCAGCTTCTTCAGAGATGAAACAGAGAAAGCACTTAACACAGAAAAAAAGGATTGCTCTAAGTGAACAAAAAGATTGTAACTAATTTTAATTTCAGGGAATGTAAGTAGGGAGAATGTAATCACCCATCAGAAGTTGATTGAGATACCACTCTCAGCTATGAGATCTGTACTTTTTTAAAGTGTCTAGGACCAAGTTAACATTCAAAAGGTGCCACCTTGAAAACAACATAGTCTTTCCCTCAAGGCAGAGACAGCCATGCAGAATAAATAACCATTGTTGGCTGAAATCCTACTATCCACACTGGTTCTGGCCTCTACCACTGATACTGTGGGATCTTTAGTGATGTGTTTCACTAGTGTGTGTTGAGAATAGTTAAAAATGACTGAAGTACTCTTCAGATTATTGAAGCAATCTAAGAAATCTAAACTGGTCTTCAGTGCCCATGCCCAGAGCATCTTATTCACTTCCAAAATGAAGTGGTCTTAAAAAAAAAATTAATAAATAAAAAGTGAAGCATTGAATTTGGAAAGGATTTGAGTTCTGGGCATGCACTACGATGAACAAAAAAAGTAAGCAATAGAAGAAAAAAAATACATGCCTTCAAGACTCTAAAAAGAATTGTAGGGACATCTCTGACCTGGTTTGTATGCTTTGCAGAGATCCACAAATCAATACACCATCGAAGCAATAGGATGATCTTGGGAATAGACTACGACGACCCTATCCCCTGACCTTTGGCTACATGAACATCCTTCACACCACAGAAAATGCCTCTCCTCCTTCCTGCCTGTATCTGAGTGTCTGCTCCCTTAACAGTTGCACTTGCTCACAACTGGTTAACAACTTTTTTTTGTATGGATTTTTCTTTATTTTTTGGTGAGAGACATCTTGCACAGTCTGATTCTAAAGATTATGTTGTGATTTAGCCAGGGTTAAAGATCCAGATTTGTGTCTGAGACTAGGGGGAATTTCAGCTTTCACTTAACATGAGAGTATGTTTTCTAGCCCCTGTAGTTGATGATAAAATCTTGGAAATGTGTCCCCAGGAAACTATAGACTCCAAATCCCAGCAGGCAAAGAGAAAGATCTCCCCCTCCTCACCCCTTCCCATGCAAGCTGAATTATTTTTAAGTCTCAGTATTTAGAAACCATCTTTGCAGCTATGGAACATTTATGTCTGGCAATCTCCCTGTGCTTTGCCTCCTTCCTGGTATGTAACCTTTCCTCGCAAGGTAAGATTAAACTCAGAGTCAGAAGAAGGTCCCCAATTCAAAGTATGCCACATTGGAAGCAGTGAGATGAGCCTGGAGCTGGGACCTCAGCCTCCTTGCACATCCAGGCAGAGGCACTGCCCCTCCCAGAGTGGCTTCTGAGGGTGAACACACAGGCTGGCAGCCTGCCGCCATGCCAGGAGAAATCCAGGGAGGGTTTATGTCTGTGGGGACTGAGGAATGCTGCAGGCCCCACTCTGAGGAAAGAGAGTCAGTCAGCTTCCCTGCCAACAAAATTAGGGCTTTCTTCCAGCATTCAGAAATGTACATTTATATATTTGCCACATGGCTCTGCTGTGCAGCAGCACATGTGTTGTGGCTGCGCAATGCTGAGTGAAAAGAGCACCCAAATCAAGAAGCATTGCAAGTGGGGAGGTGCTACCAAGTGGCACTGGGGAAATGGTGCTACCTGAGCTTGGGGGACACAGCTAGAAACACTCGTCTTCTACCTGCCAAAGAAAACATTTGCACCAGATTGTCTTTGTGCAAGAGCAGGAGACCCATTACCAGCACTGATCAAAGGTGCTTGGGAAGCTGTAATCTGTTTTCTTTCCCTGATTTTGTTACTGTCAGTATGTGCCTTGGTGTTGCTATCTGTAGCACAAAAGCCTTAATGGAGACCAGGTTCCACTGAACCACGCAATAAAACTGTAGGAGACAATTGTAAAGAGCTTACACTGAAATTTGACAAGAAGGACAAAGGGTAGAAAGAATGAAATATTATAGCTCCAATCTTGGATCCCCAAAGTCCCACACCAGTGTCTTAAGGATAAAAGATATCCATCCTCCTATGACTTTAGCCAGTGGGAAAAATCAGACCCTGTTTGCCCATGTCTCTCCTGAAAACAATCCACAACATAATTTCCTGCATACATGTGTTCTTAAGAGGAAAAAATCCATAAAATGGTATGTTCTTGACAAACTGTCTATGGTTCATGAATATCTTGGGAAAACAAGGAGTCAGTTTAGGGATAGTCAGTTAACAAATGCAAAAGAAGGTTTTCCTTGCCATGATCACAGCCAGTATTTGCTAAGCAGAGAAGCAGGTGACACAAGACAATCTGCATGCAGCCAAAGGCTGATGGTAAGCTTGTTTGTGCTCAGTGTGCTAGAGAAGTTGTTCAGGAATAGTTACGTAAAGATTAGCCCTGTAACACTGCCAAATACTTTGTGTTATTATGTGCTGTGTTTGTGCCAGGCAGCCCCACATGTCATAGCTACTTCATAGGGCAGATTTAACATGCAGACCCACATTTTCAGAGTGCTTGAAAGAATAAAAAAGCCACAGAGGAACCAACTCTGACCTCATTCGCATGGCTGCTGCCGCCGATTCCCATCAGCTTGTACCTGCCTGAGTGCAACCAGCATAGAGCCAGAAAGGCACATCCACTGCATTTTGGAGATGGCTGTCCTCACCTCCCCTCCTCCCCTTGGCCCATCATGTTCCCTCAGAGAATCCCAGCTGCATGGATAAAAAAAGTAGCAACTTAACCATGTGGGAGCATACAAATTTAATGTCGGCTAAATAGGAAGGATGTCTAAATAACACAATGATTGGAATTATGCAGGTCATAAGTCTAGGGAGTAAGGAGCTCACAGTGCTTCTTTTATTTTCTCCCTTGTTCTGTTTTCTTCACAAAAGTTCATTAAACAATGCTTCTTTCCCCTTTAAAAATTTATGAATGAATGATGTGTTTGTGAAAATGAGAGAGCAAAAAGCATTGGCCATAGCCCAGCTCAGCGCAATCTGACAC
>VWZY01006947.1:929541-947588 GCA_013399075.1 Chloroceryle aenea
GCTGCACCCCCCCCCCCCACTGTACCTCAAGTCTGACCCAAAATACTACCCCTTTTAACGTCTATGACCTCACGGTGGGAAAGGCTTGTCAATGACATGTATGGGTGTTACATGTGGGATGTATGTCCCGGTAGAGAATGGATGTAGAGAACAAGACCCAGAAGAAAATGTTACTTCCTAAGTCCAGCAAACTCCTTTCATTTGCACTGCACAGTTCTCAGTTGCAAGGATGCCACAGCCACAAAGGAAAATAAGAATTTATCTGCAAACATAAATATAGAACCCCTTATCTAAACTACTATCAAAAGTGGCACCATCCTCTTCCAAGGCCTGGACATTGTTGTAGCAAGCTACACTGTAGCTTGCCTGATGAGAACAGGGCAATAAATAACCAACAGTAATGACAAGTTTTTATATAGCCCTTTTTATGGGCAGGTTTCCAGTACTTTACAAAATAGAAAACTGTACTTAGTTTCCCACTCATATTCTCTCTCCATCTCCACAGAATCACTTTCTCTATTTTTTTTTCTTTTTAATTTTAAATAAATTTTCTACTTTTATTTCTTTATTGGGCCTTCTTTATTTTTTCTTTTTACTTTTTCTTTCCTTTTCCAACCTCTTTATTCTCACTTAGCTTGTTTCAGACTTTAAGTATCTCTCCAGTTTCTCTAATATTTTACTGTTTTTTGTTAGTTTGTATTTCTATGTCTCCTCCTCTCTTCTTTGCTTGTCTGCTTGCCCATTCCCTACATCTTTTCTTCTTTATCCATTACCTTCTCTCTTTATCTCTGTGATGGTGATTATTTTCCTTCCCAGCTCTGTTTTCAAAGTTCTCTTCTCACATCCTGTTCTTTACTGTGATCACTTCCCATGCCCCATTCCCTTTCTTCTGTTGTTGTTGTTCTTATTTGCATAATTTACTGCAGCAGTGCCTGGAGATCTAACCTAGACTGCCCTTTCGCCACCACTACCACCATCGCCCTTCTCAGTGTTCTACTTAAACAGCCATGGGTGTTCCCTTCTCTTTTTCAGCTCCTTTTTTTTTTTTNTCTCCTTTTTTTTTTTTTTTTTTTTTTTTTTATTTATATCTGCTCATAAGCACTTGTTGGCAACAGAAATGTTAGGATTAGCTTGTGTTTGCAGTATGTTGGGAGAAGAGGTTTTGGCTCCAAAGGCAATCTGCACTGGAGTCTGTGGAGATGGCAGAGTACCTGCCAGTAGCTTCAAAGGGCACAATGTTCTTCAACAGCTCCAACCCTTTCATAATCAGGTTGGCAGGTAACTGTAGAGAGAAAACAAGCAGACTCCAAACTGCTTTCCCTGACTGAGTGGCTGTCACCAGCATATTCTTCTTACGACTCAGAGCACCTCACCCTTGGAGAGTGGGACATTTTCCTGGATACTTTTAAAGAAGTCTGATAATAATTAGGGTGGTTTGTTTGTTTAAAAAATAAACAAACAAACAACAAATCAACATTGTAGGGCTTTCTGAACTACAGTGGGAGTATTTCAAGCTGTTTCTCAGCAGTAGTAAAGTACAGTTTTATGGAAGTCCTTGACTTCCTTCCACTTACCTTGAGCTGAATACTGTTTTCAGACAGCAAACTTCGGCCTTAGAAGGCTGAATCTCTTTGTGGATTTCTATATATTTGAGAAACAGGACCTCAGAGCTTTGCTGTATGGGAATGATATCCAGGCCTTCAACAGAAGAGACAGCACCTTCTTCTTTCTTGAAGGATAATACATAGATGATGATTAGCTGTACCACTGCCAAAGGAACCCCAGGTAACTGGGGCAAGTTGAACTTCCCTTACTTTGACAGACTGCTTTGTGTGTCATAACTTAGAGACGTCTTCAATCCAGAGGGCTGTTAAAGCCAGAGGAACAAAATGAAAAAGGGAAGAGAGCTGGAATGACATAAGGAAAAAAGTGGCTGCAGGAACACTGAAACAAGGCAGGGAGGAAAAGGGAAAGGAGATGCAGAGAGCAGGAAGAAATTGAGATCAGTACAGCTGTTTAAAATGCTACTTATGGAAAAAGGTACAAAAGCTGGCCCTGCAGTTTCTGGGTTTTGTTTTGTTATGTTTTTTTTTTTCTCTTCTTTTAATTTCTTTCACCTTTCATTTTTTGAGACAAGTGGGTCATAACACATCAGTGTACACCTGTCAGGTCTCTAGCCATGTACACAGTTACTACATGGTAAAAACATTTTGGACAGACTAGATAATAACACTGACATATATTACACCAACTTTTCTATTTTCAGTCACCAATATATTTCCTAGGCTTGTTTCATCCCCAGGCACACATTGTATTAACTTGGCTGCTTACACATGCTTCCAACCTTTTTTGTAACAAATGATGGATACTTAAACCCTTTCCACAAAAGTCTGGGAGGATAAACCAGAAGCTTCAGCCAAAGCTACCCTGTCTGGCCAGCAGCAAAGAAAGATTTTTTGATCTCACAAGTTTCTTTCCTGTGTTGTTTAGCATGTGTGAGTGCTACCTGGGAATTTTGAGGTCATTAAATATCTTGGGGAGCAGACCCTCCCATAGACCAGCACAATGGGAAGACTCTTTGTTTTGTTTGTGAGAAAAAAAAAATAATTGTACGCTAATACAAGTGTTTGATGCCACTAGCAGAGATATGTATTCATGCTGCACAACTTCAGTTGTATAAAAAATAGATCAAGAGTGTGTTTTCTATTATTTTGAAAGAGAAGGAGAGAAAAAGTGTGAAACTTAATATGTTTGAAATGTCTGTAAATTTTTAAACACAAAACCCCAACAAATGCATATCCATATCAACCTGTACTTCAAATTAACAACTTAGTATACAACATTAAAAAAAGCACTTATTATTGCACCTAGGAAATAGGGACAGAAGAGGAAAGAGAAGGGAAATTAAAGGGGAAAGATTATTATTTTCACGTACTCAAGTTCTGACATAAAAATGGGGATTTTGTCTATTAAATGTTGATGTGCACAAAATGATAGTCAGGTCTATACTCCTTAGTCAAGACAGAGGGTTAAAAAAGAGAGTATTTGAGAATAATGTGAATTAAAAAGCCAAGTTAGTTTAAATTTCTGTTTGGTAGGGCCTGAGGCCTACAACTCCAATGGGAATACATTGTAGCTGGAGGGCTGATAAATGCCCTTAATGAAGTTGGACAACCTGGAATACATGCATAAAATGACTTTAAATATTGATATGATGTCATTGTGTGTCTGAAGATATTGAAATGTTCATTTTCAGAGCTAGACAGGTTGCGTCTAATTTATTATGAGGAGGGGAATGGTTTTTTTACATTTTTTAATGTCACAATATAATAATTATGGGATTTAGGAGGAGAGAAAATATTTATGCTTCTTGGAGAGCAAAAATGCATGTTGCAAAGGAAATGACTTAGAGGAGTTTATACCAGCAGATCTTAAGAAATATACTTTCTCTTTTCTCTTCCTGATAATTGAGGTAAGACATTCATAAAGAATGTAAAGTAAAAGGACCCTTTGACCAGTGCTAATTATATTTAACCTGTTCTCTATATAGTAGAAGAAACAGCTTAAATATATCACCAGGGATGACTAACTCACATATATATTCCGGATGTGTCTATTATAACATTTCCATGACATTGCCTGGTTTTCAGAACAATTCTTACAGTGAAGAAGAGGAGATGTGGTGTTATAATGGTACGTTCAGTCCTGTTGTGATATGAAAGTTTTTACTGAGAATGCCTTAGGGCAGCTGTCTACCTCGTGTGTTCAGTATTACGGCTGTATAACACACAGGGGTGGAAGTGTATTAAAGGCAGAGCCATCGCAGTCTGCTGGAGGTTCCTAGTGTTAAGGTCCAATCCTGATGACTCCCAGATAAACCTAAATAAGGAAATTCTTTGCAAAAACTGCAAATATTTTTTCACTTGTTCTTTTGTTCTCAGATGATATTGATCCCTATGTGCAAAGAAAAAGAACTCAGTAGTGCCTCCAGGAGGATCCGCTCCATGACCTTGCCAGGCACAGAAGTGAGACTGACTGGCCTATACTTGCCAGGTTCATCCACCTTTCCCTTTTTGAAGATGGGGGTTATATTTCCCCTTTTCCAGTCAGTGGGGACTTCACCAGAATGCCATGACTTTTGGAATATAATAGATAGTGGCTTAGCAACCTCATTCACCAGTTCCCTCAGCACCCATGGGTGTATCCCATCGGGTCCCACAGACTTGTGCACTTTCAGGTTCATCAGAAGGTCACGAACCTGATCTTCACTTACAATGGGCAGTTCTTTCATCCAGCCCTTGACATTAACTTCTGTGACTTTGGGGGTGTGGCTGGAGCCACATCACATGTGTTACAGCTATTTTAAACTAATTTCAATTAAGGAATGGATCAGATCTCATGAAGATTCTGCCTAGCCCCTTTTCTGAAGTGATTTCCCTGTAAGGAACAGTGTTTGGACCTCAATTTGGTAATCAAATAGCCAAACTAAGTGATTAGACTATATCTAATTAGTTACTGTTCACCAGCTGATGCCCCCAACTAATGCCTCCTGCCACTAATTGACTTTATTTCCACTTCCTTTAATGTGGCTACCTGTTTTCAAGCTGTTAACTGGATTTACATGCCCTTCAGCTTGGTATTTCTGATAAACATTCTGGATGCCTCCTGCTCTTCATCTATGCCTACCAACATCTCTCCTTCTATCCCTCTTTCTCTTTTGTCTTGCATACAATTCTGTTGTTAAGCTTCATCTCTCAAATAAACAGGAAACATCATTTTGGCTAGTATACAATGAAACGTTGTGCAAATTTAATGTGAAAAGGCAGGTGAGAGTTACCTCTGAGTAGAAAGGTATCCCCAACAGAAACAAAAGCACCTGGGCCAGCTGAGTGGTTATAGCAAGAGGTCAAGACTCTGACTGCAGGTAACTTCCTAAGCTTTTCCTGCTTAGGCTTGAAGGGTGGAGCATGGCTTGCAACAGGGAAACATGACTGAGTCCTGCACATCCTCAATTTAGCTTTGTTTAATATGGCCACTCAAAAATACCACCTCTCTTATGCCTGTGTGCACAGAAAAGTGTAAGGCAAGCCAGACAAGGCAACCTCAGCTGGGACAGGGCACTCCTGCCCTGCAGGGGGATGGCAGTGCTTTTCTCTGTAGGAACACATGATGTGCTACAGCTTTGCCCACTTACCACAGTATACACTCCAGGTTATCTAGCACAAACCAGAGCAATCCCCAGGCAGCTGTAAGTGGTTCAGCTGAAGCTGAGAGTGCTACACTTCTTTCCAAGTTGTGCTGAGTTACACAACAGCCTTGCCCTCTGCTTGTAAATGACAGATTGGCTACAGACCCAGTCTGGATCAGGCTGTGCCCTGTATTTGGCTTAAGACTGTTTAGGTTAACGAGCATCACTCACCATTCATAGAAAGTTTAACTATACAAGACACATTGCTAAGAAAAACAACTGTACGTTAACATAATTCGCTGCTAATATGAGATACGAAAGAATAAGTACTGCAGTAATGACAACTTTTGCTGGGAAGAACATAAACATGGTAAGAAATAATTTAAAAACAAAAAACAATTTAAAATGTTCCTGAATATCAATATTATTTTAAAATATTGCATTCATTTGTTTTCTGCTAATCAGCAATCATCATAGAAATATGGGCAATAGAATTTGTCTGAAGAGCTGAAAAATTTTTGGAATACATTTACAAGGCTGATTTAAAAATCACATATTATAATATATATTTAAACATATTGTCTAGGCTACCTTAGAAGAAATCATTGATACAACTGAGCAAGCCAGCTCTGGCCTTGATGGAATAAAGTTGGCAAAGAAGAAATAATGTAGTAATGCACTCCTAAAATTGAGAGCTAATCAAGAGCAACATAATGGATATTTCCTAGGAAGTAATGCTTTTATTCTCATACATACCACTTAATTTCACATCAGGATACAGACAAGTTCAGAAGAGAACTTATAGGAGGAAAGGGGGAGGATGAGGAATAAGGGTTTGTTCATAAACAGATTAACTGATTCACCAGTGAAACCTTGCATGCCTAAGTGCAAGGCATACATTCAGTGACACTGGATGTAAGTGAACTCAAGCTAACCAGTTTTCCGGCACTTCAGATCTGCCCTTGAGTTTTGTTCCTCCCTTCACATCTTGAGCAGGAAAATACCATACTGAGGGCAATAACCCTAGATACAGATCTGAACTGGTTCAAACAACTGCTTTTTGCTCTCGACAAATGTGGCTGGATCTGGACAATTTAGTAAAGTAATGCTTAGGTACTTTTTAATCAAATTCATTACACTTACTTGTGTTGCTCTTCTGCAACAGCCCTACCATGCTATAACTTCATAAGAGAACAACAGCCCCTACCCCAGAGCTTTCAGCAAGTGCTGCTGGCCAAGAAATTATATGGGAAGAAGGAAGGGCAGATTTCTTGTTCTCTCCAAGTTCCTATACTTTCCTTGGTATTTTGTCTCCATGTAAAAAACTCAGGTTTCTGAATCAGCCACTCCAGAATCTTAAAGTTGTTACTCATTTACCACCTTTTCACAGAAACATTTTTTTTCTATGTGTATGAGTGCCCATATACCCCACCCACTTGCCATGATCTGAAACTCCTTGCGTTGTAGGACAGGTCCACATCTCTGTTGTCCTACATCTTCAGACAGGCATTTACAGCACTGGGATGCAGATGTTAAACATTACTCACCGTCTTACACCCATGATGCACTCACCTACATGGCTTCATAAAATGCACGGCAGAGGACAATCAGCCTCCAGGTTTCTGGGCAGAGTACATACCTCTCGATTCTGCCATTGATTTGTGACGAGACGTGTACTCAAGTAGATGGTTCAGAAGAGGATCCTTTAGGAAGAGTGTGGTCAGATTGACCTCACTTTCACTGAGCTGACAGCCTGGTGAAGAAAGTTAAACTGAATATCAAAATCATCAGTAAAAACCTCCTCTTTCTTTGATTGTACAGTTTAAGAGGAGACATTCGAGCTCAATTTATTCTCTACACAGGAACTTCATTGATTATCTCAGACATTCATGCAGGAAGGAAGATGAGATAAGAAGAAAGCTCTTTTTCTTTTTTTTTTCTTTTTTTTAAAGTGATTGCAAAATGGAGAAAACTGCTTTGTGAGTGTAATATACACCATAAAGTTCCCTTTGTGCAATCTGCTACTGAAAAGTGAGAAGAGTTTACCTTTTCTGAACAAAAGAAACATTAGAGATGGGCTGATGATTACTGAGGGCAGAGATATGAATAGTCGGATTAGCGTATATATTCAGATATAAGATTAGCATACAAAAAAAAAGTTTTCTTGGGGAAAATACTGCAGAGGTTCTCCCATTGTCTTGTACTGTCAGTCACCAGCATCAGGAGGAGACACTGATCACTATTAAATTTTTTTTCAAAAGGATGTTCTGGTTTGATCTCAAGCTATCAACCATAATGGGGATTTCCACTGTCTTATAGAGGGATTCAGTCCTGATCCAAGACTGCTGTCATGAGTGGAGATGGGTGTTCAGTTGTATTCTACCGAATGCAAATGGTTGGTCCACCAGTCCTGCTCCTCCAGGGAAGGGAACTGTGGGACTTCAAATGTGAACTCTGGGAGCACATGGAGGTGCTGCATCACTGGCTAACACACCATTAGTATACTGGAAAGGGTAAGGAATTGCTATGTGTTTTAACCGAACTTTGGTAGTTGCCATATGAATCAATCAAATGGATTAAGTAAAAACATACCATGGGTGGGTCTCTCTTCTCACGTCCATTGCTTGAATGCAGTTGGCACCTTCACAGAAAACATCACGCTTTCCAAAGCAGTCAAGGCATGCTCTTCCACATGAGGGAAGTTCTTGTTCATTGACTGATGCAGAAACTTGAAGTTTATAGATTTCATGGGTCCAATTATAGAGTACCAAAAGGTCTTCATAGACAACGACATATGAAGGCAGGCTTTTATGGGCACCCATTTTGAAATGGCTGTTTCAACTGAGGACAAATAATTGTCATCTTGGAAGAAACTGGAGGCAACAGCAAGCCTCAGTCAAAATGCCTTTGGGCTTTTTTGATCTTGGCATTTCTCTGTGTCAGTCCAGTCTTCTGGTACAAGCCATAGTGACACATGAAACGTATCAATCATGAGTGGAACTAAAAGGATGTTACAATTTGTGCTCTTATTCTTAACACTTTTTGCCGACACCAGCTGAGGACTGGCAGGGGGACCCATGGAATAGATGCATCAAAAACAACCAGCTATACCACAGCCTTCCATGACTAGATAAGCAGACTTAATTCTCCTTTACAAAACAGCTGGAAAGACAGATTAACCTCACCCATATCTTAAAACAAAGAACATGTCTATTGTACAAGCAAGATAGACAAACATGAACTACACCAGCAAAATCATTATTACTTTACAGGTCACTTCAACAGGGTCACAGCAGAGCTGGTTGTAGCTATTTCAGGAATTAAAAGCTGCAAAAGCAACTGTAAGTGTGCCTTAGGGAGGAGCTAAGCAGATCAATATGAGTACCATCTCTTCTGTATTTGCTTATACTGGTGTTAGATTTTGGTGTAAATATAGGCTATAGAGCAGAGAAGCAAAGGACTCTTGAATCTTAATATGCTATCTTACATTAACTTCTTTGACCTTGGGCAAATCACCTAACTTTTTTTACACTTAGCATTTATCTTCACAGATATAAATAAAACTATACAGACTAGGTCATAGAATCATAAAATTCATAGAATGGTTTGGTTTGGAAGGGACCTGAAAGATCATCCGGTTCCAACTCCCCTGCCATGTACAGGGACACCTCCCACTAGAGCAGGTTACCCATCCAGTCTGGCCTGCAACACTTCCAGAGAGAGGGCATCCACAACTTTTCTGGGCAATAAGTTTCAATGTTTCACCACCCTCACATCAAATAAATTCTTCCTAATATCTAATATAAATCCACCTTCTTTCTGATTAAAACTACTACCCCTCATCCTATCACTACACTCCCTGATAAGGATTCCCTCCCCATCTTTCCTTTAGGACCCCTTAAAGTACTGGAAAGCCACTATAAGGTGTCCCCAGAGCTTTCTCTTCCCCAGACTGAACAATCCCAACTCTCTCAGCTTGTTCTCACAGGAGGTGAGAGGTGTTCCAACTCTCTGATCATCTCTGTGGCCCTCCTATGGACCCACTGAAGGAGGCCCATGTCTTTCTTATGCTGGGGACACCATAGCTGAACACAGAACTCCTGGTGGGGTCTCACTAGAGCAGAGTAGAGGGGGTAGAGTCACCTCCCTCCCCTGGTCATACTCAACCCAGGATACAATTGGCTGTCTGGATGCAAGCACACATTGCTGTTTCATACTTGGTTTTTCATCCCCCAATACTCCCAGTGATCCTCAATACTGAGGGCTGCTCTCAATCTGTTCTCTACCTATTGTGTATTTACGCTTGGACTGACCCAACCCAACTTTGCTCTTTGCCTTGCTAAACGTCATGAGGTTTGCACAGTTAGGTCATATCAATGCTGAATATTTGTATACTACTAGTCATTGCAACCTCACATTTATTCAGAAGTAGTATCTCTCAGAAGGAGCTTATAGAGAAGCTATATCATGACACACTTTTTGAAAGCTCAGTGCAGGGCAGAATATTCATGTTTTGCACTTCTCTAGCACATTCATGCAGAGTGGGATGTGTTCTAATATTTATTGTCTCCCAAATGTTCCGAAGCTGACAAATCAAGCATTATTAAATAGACACTTAAAAAAAATTACTCAGCTGCTAAACCAATCACTGTAGGTTGCAGCTCAAAATGAAGTTGGAAATCTGCACCTTTTAATAAAACAATCTGCTTGAGAGCTGATGATATTTGGTTATGGAATTTATCTGTAAATATAATTAAAAATTCAACGAGAGAGAGCTCTGAACTGAGGGGTAAATATTCAGCACGATGCAGAGTGCTCAAGCTACATGATTCCCATTATCGTTAATGGGAGTCCTACAGCTAAATCCCTAAGCATCACGCTAAAAAATTTACCCCCTAGTGTTTGCAGATGGAACAAAAGGATTATTGTACATACCAGCAGAAAAGAAAGTTACCACTGACATTTTGACCAGAAAGCTTCCATCAGGACTAATCGGTGAAAGATTTAGCCTATTAACTCCCCCACAGACTGTTTCTTTAGGGTTTCACCCATCTAAAAAGATATTCTTGATTTTCATTTAATTAATTTCTATTTACTGGTTTTCATATCATTATATCTCTCAAATTCCTCTCTTTCTGGCTTACTACCAGAACAGTTCTCTCTGCTTCACATCAAGCTTCCTGGCTTCAGTGTGCACAATGTCAGGTTCTTGAACCTTAAATATAATAGACAGAAAGGCAGAAGAAAAGTATATATGTCAATGACCTTTTAGCTGAGTTAGCTGAGTGTGAAAATTATCCAACAATAAAATGCTGCAGCAGACTTTGGAGTGAATAAAAAGTTGTGAGGAATGGGAACTCGCACAAGCAACTTCAGTCTTTCCTGGTTTGCACTTTCTGTTCTTCCTGGGTTGGGGCTAGCAGCTGTTAGGTAACCTACCCCTGTTGAAATCAATGACAGTGGCAGAGTTTAAGCCTGATTCTGACAGAAGATTTAACAAGCATCCTTTATGAGGTATGGACTGGACCAAAACAATACAAATCATTAATTTTTCTAGGTGCTTTTTGATAAGGATTTCTAAATGCTTCTGACCCATCTTTTAAAACACATACACGAACACACACCAAAATGAGAGGAAACCTCTAAAAGTCTAATTTCCATTCTTGATTCCACTTATTCTAACTCACAAATAGCCAAAGGCATTTGTTTATCCTTTGTAGACAATGCTGTAGTCATGAGTAAATTTTTATGGGTGAGTTTTAAAGCCCTCAACTATAGGGGCTTATAATGGAAACACTGATAGACCATTATTATAGTGCTGGTCATAAATACAATGCAATTTCATTTTATATAACATTCTTCATACAAAGTATCAGAAAATGTTTTGCAGTAAGCATCAATTACAAGTTAAAGCAAAGAGAAAGAAAATTTAAAGGCAAAATTTCATTGACTTTAGCAAGGGGGAAAGAATTCCTTAGAGGATAATATAAATAAAAGTGCAAGATCTCTCCTGGCATGCCTTTCTGTAGAAAGCTCTTAGGAGACTGAGTGTACATATATAAAATATACCCTTCTCTCCAAAATTCAAGATTTCAACTCTTTATGTACTTGTGAGGTTCCATTACCTACCTCAGCAAGGACATTTGTTAAATATTCTGTCAGGATCAGGCCTACACTCCTGAACTGTCATTGATTTCAACAGGGCTAAGGGCACCTAACAGCTTGTAGCCTTGTAGCCTGGACTTATGAAGAGCAGAAGGTGCAAACCAGGAAAGAATGAAACTGCTTGTGCGAGTTCCCCTCCCCCACAACTTTTTAATCACCCCCAAAGTCCCCTGCAGAATTTTGTTGCTGGGTAAATAATATAATGAAAAAGTGCCTACATGACACAAGCCACATGGGCACAGACGGCTATTAAAACTGAAATGATTTATTTCGTAACAATCCGAGGTAGCACACTTTAACTCTAGGTATAACAACCCCTCCATTTCTGCTTGCCTCATTTGCATAGGTAATTGACAGCTTGTTAACAGCTCATTAGGAACACTGAAAACCATGTGACAGATACAAACCTAGTGCTAGAGGGGAGAAAATCTGTGAATTACAGTATATTGAAAACTCAATCAGATTCAGAATTACAGGTCACAAAACAAGTTGGTTATTTTATTAGGGTAAAAAAAAACTTAAAAGGTTAACACACCATTTATTGACCTGTATTTTTAAGATAGCAGGAGAGAAGATAATTAATTAATAAACTGATTGTGATTTGAGCTATTTTCCATCTCCATGTGTAGGTTTAGGAACAATACAAGGTCAATAGAGTAGGACATGTAATTAATGAGAATTTTAAAAAATATTAAAAAGTCTTGATATAGTATTTAATTTTGGTTTTGGAATATAAGTTTCTCAAAAAAAGCCAGTAACTTACGGATGCTGTAATATAATATTCTGTAGCTGAAAAAAAATGTAAGGAGTGATTTGATTTTCGACTATAAAAAACAGATAAGTGTTCTGATTTGCACACTCTCACTATCTGTAAATTTTGATGTTTTTTTTTAAAGGACATCTGAATATAAACAGTGCAAATAACAGTTATATCAGCATATCTACTGATTTGCTTTTCTATTAATCCACTAATCTTGCTTTTCTAGCATTGTTAGCAGAAATACAGTAACCTGTAAAAGTAAAATGTTCTTTCAGAAACTCACCCTTTCCTTGAAACCTGATATAGATTCCCTGTAACACGAATGATATTTGCTCTTGAGGACAGAGGTGGCCAACTGTATGTTAGTCTGTAACCAGTAAGCTGTATGATTTCAAATCTTCTTTCAGACACTAGTGGTTTATAGATTCTTCCCTCATCCCCCTGAAAAAACATCAACAAAATGTGATCAGATCTAAAATCCTGACTACTTGGCAAAAGGAACAGCAATGTTGAAGTGCAGGATTATCAAAATCCCCTAGTGCTTGTTCACACAGAGGGTTGTTCTGTTTCAGTTCAAGAGGTGCAACTGCTGCAATATGGATGCATATGTTATATAGATAAGTCCTATAAAAATAAATTCTGATAGAGTTTCTTATCTGAAATAGCAGATCTACTTCCGTTCTTCTGTACTGTAAGTATAAACATAGGACTACACTACTATTGTGGGGATAAAATCTCCTTATGTAGACATGTTTTAAGAGTGATTAATGACTCTATGACCTGAGATACAACAGAAGTCCCTGTAAGTCACTTCAGCACTTTTGAAAGCTCCATCTTTAGTCTTCATTATGAATAAAGGCAATAGGACTGTTGTGGCCCCAGCACTAATTACACTAACTCCAGCACCGGTGAATTACGCTGTTGTAACTACAGCAACATAAACTTCTAATGCAGACATGTTCCAACAATATAAAGAGAGCTTTACACATACTAAAACTGACCCTAGGTTTCCACTGAGCTTAGGTAAGGCATGATTCACATACACTGAAAAAAAATTAAATCTTTTTTTCCCTTGAACCCATATCAATCGAGTCATTTTGTTTAAAGAAAAAGACAGTGCATGACTGATGAGAAGCATTGGCAATGGAAAAACAAAGTTCCATCACATAATAGCAAATAAAAGAGATGGTGAACTCATCATAGATTCCCAAACCAAAAATGAATGAATTTTACTTACATGACCTTTTCTTTGACCATACCAATACAAATAACAATGCAAACACTGTGTCTGACAATAGGTCTCATACTAGAATATTGAGCCAAAAGTCTCAGGGAAGAGGGCTTGATTGTAGGATTTTCCCCATGCCATGCCTCAATCATGTATATCATTCACTGGCCTTCTTTGAAGCCTGAGCTTTGTTTATAACTCTCTGTCCCATCTGCCTCTCCCCCACTTTTGGTTTTACATGTCATAATTCCACTTTGATTTGGTTCCTGTAGGGAAAAAATAAACACTGAAAATCAGTAACTCAACTTTTTCAAAATGCAGATCAATTTCCAGTTAGGCTGGACTGAATTACAGCTGAAATTCTGGGAATATATTCTTTTTCTGAAATAACCATTCAGTCAACCCTTATAAGCAGATGACATGATTAAAATGAAGTTTGAACTTTTTCTCTAGATTAATTCTCTGACTTATGACAAGAGTCTTCTAGTTTTCATTAACTTAAGTGCCATTTCCTCAGGACTCTTATTTTTACAGTTTCTAATCTACAGTTTTGTGATGACCTGGTCTCAGGAACACACTATACATATATAGTTCCCATTCCAGTACTCAAGCAAAGTGTATGCAGGTTTTTCAGAAAAGGAAAAGTGTTACTCCACTTTGACTTCCAGCTTGTGAGTATATAAGATATTGGATTTTGCTACTGAGAGCATTTGATTATCAACCCATAGCTGCAGTCCTCTCACTTGCTTAACAAGTGTTCAGGTTTCAGTGTCACTGACAAGAAGTCTTCATCTCATTAATTGTTCCCTATTCCTGTAGCACATTCCTGCATCCTTCCTTACAGAAAGTATGCTGCTCATCACTTCACACTGCTGTTAACTGAAGGTTCATTTCCAGAGTACCAACCCAGCACGCACGTGCTGTTTTGGCATCCAGGTGTCCAAGTGCAGTACTACACTTGAGGGAACAGAAATGACCTGGAAGCCTCTTTAGGAAGCATGGGGTGGTGTTTTGGCTTTGCATCTGCGTGGCACTGTTGTTTTGAGCAAAACCAAGTCATTCCTCATCTGTTCACAACATAACCTCATACAACAGCATCTGTCTTCTACTATCCTTATCCAGCCTTTGCCACAGTAGCAAGTATGCTTGCTTAGCAGCTTCCTTTTATTTTTTCAGTTTCCTACTGTGAATTTAGGATGATCTTAATACAGATAATAAATACCAGATTAGGGTTTTTTTTAGCTCTTTCCTATCCATATACATTCTTCATATGTTTGATTATTGACAACAAGAATAATTACAATATATCAGTAATGTTAACTCCTGCTAACTCTTCCATTGCAGCACTAAGCAATATTTTTATATAGTCTTCTAAAGGGCAATACTCCCTGCTGCCAGTTTTACACCATAGTTACTAAAGAAATCTTTTCTTTTTTGCATGAGTAAACATATGTATGACATTGTATATTTTTAGCTCATTGACCAATGCATTTACACCAGGTTGCAAAGCTATGGAAATCACAGGAAGGAAAAAGCACTTTCAAAAACAATGAATCCAAACTTGCAAGTCTATTCTTCAGGTATCTAACTTATTTTAAGCTAGACTGTTTTAGGCATGTCATGTTTTCCCAAATCGTCTTCTTGTTTAAACAAATAATGTAAATAGCTGTAATATGTGCAAAGGTTCTCTCTAAGAGTCTGAATGAGATAAAAAGCTTCTTCAAAGCTTCAGAAATAAGATCAGATTTCAATACTGACTAAAAAAAAAATATAACAAAATGAATAAGCCCTTTCTAAGAACTGACCATCCAATATTGTTTAAGTCACAAGATATCTCACAATGTCAGTGGTCACATTTTGGGGTTTGGGTTTTCTTTGGGAGGTGGAATTAACTGTGGAACCAGTTTTGCATGTGTTCTTTCATAAATGATAACAACATCACATCAGCTTTACGGAGTGACACCCTACAGATGGTCCCCATTTTGACTCTGAGCACCTTGCAGAAATTATTTCATTAAATCTGAAATGAAAGTATAACTATAAAGGCTGTGTTCTGGGGATGAGGACAGTATCTCTCCAATAAATCACTCAAAACAAACTCTTTGAGTTGCTATATCTAGATAGATAATAAGAAGTAAGATGAAAAGATAAATCCACTAGTGACATTTTCTCTAGACCATTATCTTACTTTTCTGCTGGACACTGCTTCCTACTTAAGACTGTTTTACTTAAAGGGCTCTAAGAACACAGCATAGAAACGAACAACAAAACGAAGGAGACAAAAAGTCAGGTTTCAAATAAGCTTCACAGAGGGCAGGGCTGTGAAAGTATGTCTCTGAAGCAGTCCACTTATGAATGTTTGAATACATTCCTGAAACCATAGATGCACCAGAAATACCTGTTTATTCTCACTAACATAACTGGTTGGGTAAATGTGTATAAGGAAATAGCCAGATGTTGAAACATCTTTTCAGCCTTTGAAAATATTACCATTCCAGAGAAGTGCAGTTAGCACGTGTAATACATACACAGTTTTGGACAAAATAATGTTGGGGTTTTTTAGTACCTCTCCCTATAGATGCATGCTATCATGTGTACCATAAATTAGAGCCAGAATATAATTTGCTTTCTTTTGTACACAAACTTCTGAGCCACTGCACTAAAGTTCCCTATGCCTCACTAAGCACCACAGGGGCATGTAAAACAAAAGCAGATGGAGCAGGCACACACATAGATTTTATATATATTAACATAAACAAACAAACAAAACAAACAAGTTTTAGTCTTTTATACACTTGAGTCAAAAAGGAGAAAGTAGCTTAATTCCTGAGGTAGAAAATATCACTCAGGATAGGATTCTGCATATTTACCTCTATTCGAGATCCTAACATATTATTGGGGTTTTTTTAGCTCCTTCCCTAACTGAAATTACAATAGCAAAGTGGAATTCACCATACCAACATTATCAACTAACCTGAAAAATTCAGACTGCAATGCATATTATAAAGTATCTCAAAACAATCCTCTATTTTTATATTGCCCATGTGTGGTGCGGTTTATGTATGCTCTCCCCACCAGGCACACAGATAATTTGATGTTAGGACTCCACCAGCAATAGTTACTTTATTCTAGCAGACATAAGTTATTATTTCAAGACAAGACTCTTTACCAGTATTAGTTTTAAATCTGTGCATGTTTTCAGGAAGGAGTGTTTGTGTGGATGCCTGTATGAGTGTGTGTCTGCGTATGTCTGTATTTCTACACACAAATACATAAAATCTCTGCTTCAGGTACAAAGCTACAGAAAAGCATCTTCTTTTGACATTCTTTCTCTGTAGGGTAGATAGCACAGGCAGTTCCCTCAGTTAGCCCTACCCTGTGACTATGCTGCTGATGGGCTGCAATTATCTTTTAATATCATTTTCTGATTTAGAAAGATCTGCAGCGAAGTTCCTGGGCAATCCCTAATGACATCTCTCTTTTTAGTCATTGAATCAAGAGTGTTTCCATAAATGCTTTTTTGTTTTGTTGTTGCTGTTTTTTCTTTCAGTTTCTTTGACATAAGTTTTTCTCATGTCATCATCTGCTAATTCAGCTGCAGTGAAGGGGAGGTGTATTACAGAGACTGACCTAAAACTGAAGGATTAGGTCCTATGAACATTTCAGACAGCACAGATCTCTGGACTGGAATATCTCCCTCCATAATTACTCTTAGCTCCACACATCACAGTCAAAAGTCCTAATAGTGCTACAGTATGGAGTTAGAGCTCATTAGGATTTTTTTAAATCTCTGCTTTCATTAGGAATACATCTAATTAAAGGCCATTTACCTCCACCTGGGAATCCCTTGTGCTCTGTGAAACAGTTCAAAACTCCATCCTTTTCTGCTTCCATTTCATTCAAGTAATGACAGGGTTAAATTGCTAATAGAGGTTTCATGAGGTCTGCCAGAGCCCACTCTCCAACACTTACATCTGTTCAACAATTATTACAGCATTTTTGTCATAAAAAATTCAACACCCTGAGTGTCGTGCTAGCAAAACCTGAAAATTTATGCAGTGAATAGAATAGCTAATTTCTCTGAGGAAATGCAGGGGGGGAAATTACAGATTTAACTTAAATTCTCAAGTACTGTAGAGCACACATCTGACTCCCTCTTTAGGTTTTGTCACCATGTAAGTAAGAATACTGCCTACAGTAGATCAAGAAGCCTTTGCAAGCAAATTTATGCCTTCGACGAAACAATGTATAAAACTCAGAGGGGGGCTGTACTCGATTAATCATTTTACCTCATAAAATCTCATTTAAATAATAAATTATTCAGTTTACTCTCAGGATAGGGTTATTCTCTCACTACCTCTTGCTGTTACATAGTGAACCGCACCCTGTGAACAGGTACAGGTAAATGACAAAGATGTGGGGACAAATAGCCAACAGAAAAACATTCTTTAATCTCATGAACTTTTTGTGGGTCTGCTTGACGGAAAAAGAAAACAGAACCTGCATCATTCCTCCATAAGGTCAGGAATATGGATTTTATTCTAAAACTAAAGCTGTCTAGTTAAGACTCCAGTGGACTGGAACAACATGCTAGAGGCTATAGCCTTCTATTCTCAAGGGCCAAACTCTTACTTCCAGTACCAGTGGTTCAGCCATAATGATAATTGCAGCTATGACAAGCAGGGAGCTCTTCCAGCAGCACAAGA
>VWZY01006947.1:947632-1029329 GCA_013399075.1 Chloroceryle aenea
GCTCGCGTCGCGCTGTGCACTTTCAAAATGTAAGGTGCAAAGAGGACACTGTCTCAAGAGAGGATGAATACTGTACATTTCCTTTCTTCAGGCTGTATCCTACTGGGATGACAAGAGCTGGACAAATGTCACTGTTGCAGAGGCATTCATATATGAATTCAGATAAAAATGGCAAATTAGCTCAAAGGATATTTACAACCATTTTTGTGGGTTTGTTTGTTTTCACAAAAATATTAGCACAACAAGCTTATGAAAGTACATGCTCGACCAAAAGTCCATAGAGGCTGCACCTGCTAGACCAGTCTTTCACATGAGCATCAAAAACCACAGGCACAAACACCAAGTTGCATCCCTCAGGAAGTTCATACAGCCTGACTCAGTAGCTGTGGAAAAACTATCCAGAAAAGCTTTGACACAGAAATTAAGTGCTGGATGAAGATTCAAAATAGTCAATGTACTTAGAACCAAAGTTTGCAATTTTCAAACTGTCGGGTGATCAGATTTTCAATGGGTTTGAGGTATTCCCTGTAAGTGAAACATTATAGAATACTGAGCAGTGTCCAAGCTTCAGACACTTGCAACATCTCAGCTGAAAAGGGGGTTCTCAAAATGGAAATTGCTTCTGGTCCTGCCAGTTTCCCAAATATCAGTGCCGTGTGCGTTAGACCTTCCAGATTTACTTCTTACTACTACTTTTTGTTTGATGTTCAGATTGTCAATCTGACTGCAAACAGGAAAAATTCGTATGAAAACTAAACACTTTGCTTAAATAACAATAATTGTTACCCCAGAAATTAACAACTAGTGCTAGAACAGGGATTGGGGTCATGTATGCTCTGTGAAACCTGCAAAAATAGCATTTCAATTATTATTGTCACTTATGTTTTTATACCTAAAATCAAATGTTCCCAGAATATTTTTCAAATGCATATTTTTGATACTACCTTTTTTTGTAAATAAAAAATACAAATATGGACAAGCAAGATGTTTTGTGTTTCCAGCTCCCAGTTCTAAATTTCTGTGGAAATTGCCAGTTCATATGAGAAACAATAATTCTCTGTTACTGCTCTCCTTTTCCTCCTTATTCCAGCAGTGGAGTCAGTACCCATGGAGGATGGTTGGCTGTCATGGGACACAGATGCCAAGTGCTGGCAGATATTATTCCAGTGTCAGAATCTTTTTCCTTGTCAAACTCCCCAGGCAGTTGTGTTAATGGCTCTGGAGCTGCCTCTGGCTCTGTCACGTGGGGTAGCAGCTGATGGGTTGTTTTCTACAGTGTCCTCCTGCATGACATCTTCCTCTAACTCATCTTTGGTCCTGAGGAATCTGTACACTATTACCTACTTGGAAATAAGCTCCTATAAATTTTACATTAGGGCAATGATTTCTTCACAGATCTGCTTACTGCCCTTGAAGCTCACATTCACACATTTTCTTCTGTAGTAGAGCCTCTCTATAACTTTGAATGCCATACTGCTAAATTACATTCTGACCCAAAAAAAATAATTAAAAAAAAATATTGAGCAAATGAAATTATTTACTAAGAATTTGTTTCTCCTTACCCTCATCACCACCCTGTCCTCTCTTGCCCCCATTTTGTTTATAATTAGTGAATCTTTCTTTCTGAACTGAAGCCAATCTTCTGTGTTTGTTGCTTCATTCACAGGCTAGAAGGAAAGCTTTCAGCCTTTAGATTGTTCACAAACTGGTTATATAGATTATTTGTCATTCATGCTGCATGAGTTAGTCACTTAAATTTCATGATCTTAATACTGATATTCTTAGCTTGAACTCAAAAGGATTGTTCAGAAAATACATAAATCTTTGCTGCATTGCACCCTTTGAGGACAAGCTCCTATAAAGTCTTTAAGGTAAGGAGTCCCAGAACTGAGTTGCAAGATGCTGATCATCTCTGATGCCATCCAGCAGAGAAGTCCAAGTGTAAGAATAGCTCTGCTACAAGAACCAGAATGGGACAAAAGCACTCAGCAATTCGAACTGGAGGCAGTGAATAGAGATCAGTCCCTGTGAGGAGAGCTGCTCTGCTTAACTGCAATATAAATACTAAATGTAAACAAATATGTAAAACTAATCTACATCATACTATCATTGCTGTTACTCAAATGAAAAATTTTAAGAAGGAAAATAAAGATTAACAAGAGGGAAATTACACACTCATGCAAATTTTGTAAAACATTCACTGCAAACTCTGTGAATTTTTGCTTTTTTGCAGGCATTTTCAGAAATCCAAGGCAGTTGTCCTACACATTCACAGTCAGCAAACTCTGTCTGCTAGAAAACAAAATCAGCAATTTTATTCACAGTCGATTTGGGGGATATACAAAGGAAAATCAGTATGTGTCTCTGTGTGTGTGTTTGCTTTGATAACAATCTGGCTAAACTGGTTTGGGTTCCAATACTTTTCTTTGTAACTTGCAAGGGAAATTTTATTGAGTCCAGAGTAAAGGAGCACTGAATAACCTAGTCTTATAGCAGCAGCCTTAGAAAGACTTTCATTCTTGTTTGGTAAGAACAGCCAGAAAAATCTTGCAACAAATTTTCTGGTTTTCTATTTGAGAAAGAGAAGGGTGAAAAAAACTTACTTTGATGGTTTACATGCTTCTCTGATGTGAGCAAGAAGATATGCTCTTTTCTTTGGTCACAAACAAGGATTAAACACAGGCTATGCCAAAGAGTCACTTCACAGGTCATGCTCACAATTGGTCTTGTTCAACCTAGAAAGTAGCAAACTAGAGAGCAGGAATGGGAAACATCATAATGGATTTTGTCATCAAAACAGTGTTCAAATTGCTGCACCTTCAGCTGAATAGACACAGTGCGAGTACTGAAGAAAGTGCGAGTACTGAAATCTGCCCCAAAGATTTCAGTAACATCCAGTCCCTTTAAAGAATTGAGTTTCTTTATACACCTTGTGCACACAATAAGGAGATAACCACAAGACTTAAAGAAAGCAATATAGTTGATTTTCATGTACAGACTGATCTAGAGATTTGTTGTTAATAGCATATTTGCATAAACTTTGCAGAGTCCACTTGCTCTTATAACTGTTGATTCATTTTTCATCTCCTAAAAACAAAATATCTAGCAATGTTTTAAAACACGCTTGTCTCTGCAAACAAAAGCAACAGGGAACTGGCAGCTCCCATCTCCTAAATGCTAACTACCTTCAGCAATACACCTCTTCAAACTCAGGCATTGAAAGCCATGTAGTCAGTTTTCTTTCTTAAGTCATGAAGGAAAAAAAATCTGAGGAATTGTCTGCAAACTCAGATAGAACGACCATGGGATCAAAGCCCTTCAGCCCTGAGTTCTCCCTCATTTTGCACTCCCATCCTTCAGTCCTGTCTGAGCTCTGGAGAGTTATACATAATAGCCAGGGTCACTAAGAAGAAATCCACATTCCACTTGACTCAAAGTCAGAATGCAAATAACTACAGTAAAATAAAGATTTTAATATAGGAAGTGGTTGTATTTTGAATTTCAGCTGTTCTTTACATCTTTATACCTAGTAAAAAAAAAAAATCAGAATTCCTTTTTTTTTCTTTAATAAAATTATGTCTTCCTCACTATCTTTTGTGATTTGGAGCAGAGGGCAAAGTTTTTCTTCTTATCATAGAGAGACTTGAGTTGTAAATGACTCATTAATTTCTCTGTTTCTATACAGGCCAAAAACAGGCTCAGCAGCATTTATCTTCCTGTGATAAAGACATTCCTTGATGCAACAACACAGGCTGTCCTCAGAGTGGGACTTCAGCAGTTTTCCTTCCTGAAACAAAGCCTCAGAAGGGTCATGTTTCTCCTCCTGCAGGCTTAAATGCTTAATTTATTCTTATGGTATCCTTAAACTGAAATATTTGGGCCTGACTCTCAGATCTGTCCAGGTACGTATGCAGCTGTAATGCCACAGATTTCCATGGGATTACTTCTGCTTCACATCTGCACAAATGGCAGTGCAAACAGGACCACGGTCGGGTTTAAGTTTACCTGGCTTTCCTTCATACTGATGAGTCAGTACAGAGTCACAGCTATCTCTTATCCTCCCAGAGCATGGCTCTGTTTCAAAAACCCAAAATAGCAAAGTCTGCTGCACTGCCAAACAGGAGACCCAGATTAAAGAATTTCAGACAGCAGTCTATCACAAGCCCGTCAAAACCATGTATATCGTGCAAATAAGTGATCGGAGAGACAGATCAGGTGACTGAACCAATATAGCAGCGCAATATGTTCGCTACCTTAATTATCCTGACTTTTTTTTTTTCTTTGGTGAGAAACCAAAACTATTTGCTTCTTCCCTTCTTATAAAAATATTTAGTGTTACTATGCCTATGGTTGCATAATTTTTTTTTATGTAAGATTAGGAAAAGGGAGTGTTTTTTGAAATAGGTCTTTTGTTTAAAAATGTGTAGTGTCATTCAGTTAGTAGGCATTTATCCAAATACAGCTCCTCTCCACTGTTCCTTCTGCTGTCCCCTTCCCTCCCTCTCCCCTGCTATCTTCTAATTTTTATTGAATAATCAGCATCCAAGAAAAATTATTACACACAAGGAGGAATTTCTTTTTTTTTTAAAATATATTATTCTTTGGAAAATAGTCCTAGCATTAATTCTGAGCACAAACAGAAATTTGTAGCTGAATACAGCTTCAGCTGGTTTCAGCTTATAACATGGTTATTAAGTCTATATCAAATATGTGTATTTTAGAATAAAATCCTCTAAGACAATGAGATGAAATAAGTAATCATTTGATAGAAGTACTTATAATGAATTAGATTTGAAAATGTTAGAAAGTCATTCAAGGAAAATCCTTCTTTTACCTTACTCTGAAAACATATCATTAGCCTTAATTTAAGTCAAGGGGAGGAGGGGGGGGGGGCAAGGGCGGGGAATAGACATTGCAGGAAACTCTTGAGTGACTATTGTTTAATCCCATTTAGGGACACTTTCAACAATGACATATATATAATGAGATATTTAAAATTCTTTGGTCAATCTCTAGCTAAAGGCTTTTACTGTGGGAAGAATGAGTAATTTAATACAGACTACACAGCCTTTCACATGCTTTTATTCTTGATTTGTTGGACATGTGTAACATAAATTTCAAAACCAATCTATTAATGACTTAAATTGGAAACTGGTTTCCTTTGCTTTACATACAGCATTTCAGTAACAAGCATAATAACAGGTGGATCAATAAATACTATTTGATGCAGTATTTGCACTATGTTAACATTAGTCCTGTATCTCTATTATTGAACATTGTGTCAACAAATTCCTGTCTCAAGGAGGACAGCAAAAATATTTTTCAGTGTCAAGGTTATTTAACCACATGAAATGGCAAGAGTTTTTTGTGCAATTAATTTCCTACTAACCTTTCCTCTTCCTCCTCCTTCTTTTAAATAATCCATGTTTTGATCAAATCAGTGAGCAAAAAAAATATTTTTGCGTCAAATCTGTCTGCTGTCAACTCAGATTATGTTCTTTAAAATGGTCAGTGGTTCTGGGAAGAAACATAAGGAAAAAGAAAGGCACTAATGTAAACAGAGAGAGAGAGAAAGCAAACGGTTGAGTTTACCATTTGAAGAAATTTAGCTGCGGAATTATTCCCAACCTGTAGTTCTCAAACACAGCATGAAAAGACAAAAAAATGAAATTTTAGTCATTAGAATTTGACAGCTCCCAGTCATAATATGCTGACATGTGTAGCGGCAATTAAGGGGTTCTGCAGGCAGAATGAGAACTAATAATTTTTTAGGCAAATCATTTCTTTCAGCTCCATGAACTACACAATCTTAGAGGATCACTGGACACTTATATATGACAGGTATAATATAACTATATTCTCCTTTGTATTCTTTGTTAAAAAGGTTTAATCCAGAAACATTAATTATCACCTAACCAGAACAAAATTTCTATGTCACAAATAACTACGGGTTTTCTGTGATGACCACAGCCACAGCAGGGGAGAACTTCATGGCTGCAGCCAAAATCAATCCTGCAACTTCTTGATACTCATAAACTGAAGGTCTATTTTTCAGCAGTGAAAAAAAAGCCCACCTCAATTAGTCCACAATGGATGTTTCATGTTTGACTCGTGACCTCCAGGTTATGACTGTACCAGAGTCTCTCAGACTTTGAAGATATGAACCATTCTTGATTCACATGATCTCTAAGCAATCCACCAAACACACAACAGTGTTGTAATCTTGCAGTGTTAGGTGTTTGAGGAAGACAAAAAGCCTTTAGCTACCTAATGCTACAGGTATGTGTATTATAAAAGCCTACTTAATTTCCTTTTTAAAATAAATTTTCAAGATGCCTACAGGTTCTCTGGACACTTTACAATCCTTTCAGAAGAAAGCTTGGAGGTTCTAATCCACAGACTCATAACTCAAAGCCCAAAGCCAAACACATATGGCATTCACATTAGCTATATGTTGAGCAGCACCTTGGATGACATTTAAAGGGCTCAGGCAGCTGATGAGAGCTGGCTCAAATTGAAAAGGTGAGCTCAATTGGCTTGAGCTATGTGGTATGGCAGCAGCTGAGCAACGGGTAACAACGGCAGAGATACAGTATTGCTTTCACACTTCAACATATGACTCATGCAGAATATGAGTGACTCACATGCAGTATGTCATACCCAACAAAACTGAGCATACTCAGGGAAAACCTGAATATAATATGAGCAACATGCTCAGGCCCTAATCACCTTGTAGAATTAGCTGGAATATATTCCTGCTACCTTCTGCTATATTGCTACTAGCTCCAAAGAAAAACAAGGATGAACTCAACATGCTGATTTCAGGACATTTCTCTAGTAGAATCACTGGCATTTTATGAGCAGTACATCATAAGGCTTGTTTCCAGCAGGTGTAACTTTATAACATCCAGGTCAGGCCTATTAAGCGACAGGGGATGCATTTCTTTGGCAGTAATCTGCCACCGTGGCACAAAAAATCAGGGATGAGTATCTGACTCAACAAACAGCTGTTAAAATTCTCCCTTGCCTTTTCTTTCTAAGCAGATGGCACAACCCACCTAGCCTGTACCCTCTGCATTGTACAAGTTCAACAAGCTTTTCAGACAGTGTAGAAATGGTTCCTAACATACTACCAGAAATCTGCTAACTTTTCTTTGTATATCCTTGAATCCTGCTGAGAGGATAAAAATATCTTTGGAGATGACGATCTTTATGTTTTTACAGTTCTGTGTTGCATAAACCCTGTGAAGTCCAAAAGCCTTGGTCACCAAGTGTTTCCAGGTAGTAAGAGATGGGCCAAAACCAAGCAGTACTATTAGAAATCTTTTTGGCAGAGAGTGTCATTTGTTATTGGGGGGCTTCAGTAGTGTCAGTTAGGGCAAACAAGAGGGTTAGTCATATTCCTCCATCTGGGAAGAACTTCTCTTAGCTTCTTGCTGGATATTCATCTCTGTTGACCATAAATAAAGTCCTTTGTGAAATTTATGAAAATTTCAAAAGGGGAAGACAGAAGTAGTTCAGAGAAATGAAACAGCACACATCTTGCATCCTGGATTCAGCTACACTTCCTTCAGGCCTCTAAACTCCCTTTGCTTTTCTGAAGGTCATCAAACATATCAAGAAATTCCTCTCCTATTTTTTCTTGTCATTAATATGCCAGCATTCTTTCTTCCACTCTGAATGTTTCCTTCTCAAAACGCATTGCCTTCCTTCAGAGGAGAATTTACTTTCTGTGCCTGGACCTGAGGAATTGCTATGCTCCCTTCTGAAACTTTATTTCTAGGTACTAACTCTAGATACCTGAATGTAGATGGTAATTTAATACATCAGATCTGTCTTTTGCCATGCCCTGCATGTCTGCCTTTAGATTAGCACTTGGAGTTGTGCTCACCTTGAAACATACTCCAGAGTATCTGCATCAAGAGAATGAAAAGAATGAATGAATTCTGCTTGAAGTGACAGCATGTATTATGAAAGAAGTTTTAATTTCAGATAATAAAGACTGAACCTTACCCTCCAGAGGCCTGTGATAATGAACAGACACTAATGGTGGCAAAAACCACCCCTCAAAGATACCGCACTGTATTCATGGGCTCAGCACTGAGCCAGCAGTGCCCTTTATTTCTTCCTCCCTGGATCTGGCAAGTGTGTGTCAGTTGAGGTATCCAGAGACAGCACAGATGCCCAAACATGGGCAGGAAGCCAGGCTGCAGGGCTTACAGTATAAATATATATTTTTTAACTTCATACAGACCTTTTTTTCCAGTTAGTGCATTTTTCGGGTTTAGAAACTCCGTGTTCTTTGCTATTTTAAGAAACCTGAAGGGTGAGAGATGGAGAAGCAGCAGACATGTTGGCAACAAAGATCTCTCCTCGAACAGAATGCCAAGATTAAAAACAACCAAAAAAAAAAGAGGGATACCTTTGACTTTTTCTTGCTCTTCCATCTCAGAAAATTGGCTCATTCAAAACTGTTGGATTCTCTCTAAGATTTAATATCAAATGAGAGAAATATCATGTTCCTGAAGCAAGGTGATTTCCAAAGTGAAGCTAGATGTGCATTCAGTTCCTTCTACTTGGCAGCTATCATGAAGGGCAAAAAGATTTACCAGTTCTACAGAGGGTATATAACAGGGTTGCCCCAATCTGTCAGGAAGTGTTAGAACTCAGTAAAACTTGAAGTGGGACTTAAATTTACTGAGGCTCAGATGCTCACAATGTCAGGTGTGGATCCACCCCAATCAAAAAATAATTAAGAAGGAGGAAAAAATGTGTGGAGTCCTAAAGGGAAATGCTTCATGCAGCCAAGCATAGTGAGAACTCTAAATAAAGAGGGCAAATAGAGAAGCCCTTGCAGTTACTGTGTATCAGCTGGTCTGTGGAACGTATCCACAGGAATGACATTTGCTTGCAACAAATATGAAGTAAAGCTGAGTTAGGTTGGCCTACCATCAAAGGGAAGTTATGCATTTTATATTACAGAGCAAGAGAGGAAAGAAACGAGAGGAAAGGGAAGGGGAAAGGGAAAGGAAAAAAAGAAAAAAGAGGAGGAGAAGGCACCTTATCCACAACACCAAACTTAATGATTTGGGAGAGTACCTCACAGTTTGTATGAGGAGATGATGATGGAATATTAATGGAGACTCTCTAGAGTGTTTTTGCATTTATAAGAAAAAGAAAGCTAAAAAATAACACTGTCTAACCTCTACAAAATGGGTCACAACTGGACTAGAAGTAATTGCAGAAGTCCCATTTTGTCTAACTACATTTCTCCAAGGGTCTGTCCAGATTTCTGTCTAATCTAATCTATCCTTAGGCCCATCACTCTGAAAATGGCTTGCCATTTTTCACATTTTATTAATCCACTTTTGAAATTTCAAAATATGACTCAGAAGCCTTGTGAAGCAATAATAGTAATAATAATAATAATAATTGAAATCACATTCTCAGATCTTCAGACTGTCTTACTATGTAAGAGTTAAAATGCATACTGCATGTCAAAGATCTTTTTATTATTTCAAAGCAAGAACTAATGCAATAAAGGAAGGAAAAGTTTCCACGGCCCAGATATGTCTTTGCTGAATCACTTTGTAAGGTGTGGACAATTGAGTCATAAACTTTCGCACTACAGATGGCTGTGTTTCTTTCATAGTGAATCAAGCTCTAAAAGATCTGTGACACTTTATGTTATACGTTAACTAGAGAGGCATGTTATGTAAAAAGCACATAGGGTTTCACATGCACTAGTGCTCTCTACACAAGAGAGCATCATTTTCAATATTCACTCATAAAACCAGCTTCCATTTTTGTTTACTTTCTTGTGCCATTGCATGAAGTACATATGGGTTGGTACATTCATACTGCCATGTAAAGCTTCACAAATTCACTAAATGCATCTTTTTATATCCCACATAATTTATATATTTTTTTAACATTCAAAAATTCAACTTATAATACCTTTCTAGATTGTCACCCAAACAAATGCCACTTTAAGAAATGAAAGAGAAGACAAGCAATTCAATAGATATACATTTGTGTGTTCCCACACGATAAAAGTGTCCAAATATTTTGGACACATTTTAGATTTTGGGAGATAATATGACAATGTAAAAATACTTGCTGTCTATCTTATATCAAATTGCTCTTCAGCAGAATGCCTCACAATAGAAAGGCTTGTATCTGCACACAGGTTCACAGAGTAGAGTTACACTGACACTATAAGAGGTTTAAGAGCTCCAGTGAAACTCCTATTTACATTCTGAGTGCAAGTACACTCCCTATAAACATTAGTTTTAAAACTAGATAAAAAAGCTCCCCAGCTGACAGGCTGTTCTGTGTTGTTGGACCAAAGTGCAATCACTTGAGAAGGATCAATAGCTAGAATGAGGATTGACACTTTGTTTGTTTGAACAAAGATCATTTTGTTCTCATTTTTCTGAACCAGTGAAACATTGTTACACCCTCTACAAATTGGTACTAAGGCGATTATGACCAATTGTATACTTAAAACCAAGAAAAATTATAGGAAAAAAATCACTACAGTCCACCTCTCAAGATATATCCTCTTCTTTGCTCCACCTAAGCCTATAATTTGTTGTTCAAGAGAAAATTTTCTTAATTATAAAAATGACTCTATTCGCTACCATGCTTCCAGACAGACAGGTACTAATGCTGGGGATTAGTTCCTGTGTTTTTTGAAACTTTTTCTTCAAAGACTATGCCATCTGAGTTTTTCTGGAGATGTAACATCGTGTCAGGCTGAATTGCAAACTATTTATGTCTTAGATCAAGCTGGCTAAACATCTTGACACAGAAGATAAAAAATCCTTGGAGTTACAGAAGGACCACATTTCAGTCACATCTCCAGATGCATGAGCTAAAGGAAACACTAAAAATAGGTAGTGGAAAACAAGAAAAAGACAGACACAATGAGAGCAGAAATTTTCATCTCTCCTTCAGTGTCTTTACAATTAAAGATAACTTCAAATACACAGAATACTCAATGAAGAAGGTTGGCTTGATCACTGTTCTAAGGTCTAATGAGTCAAAGTTTGCTTACTTTTTCAGCTTGAAGTAAGAATCAGATTTGCTAGTATATAACTTGTGAGATACTTAATTTGAATATTTTTTCAACTGTTCCTTCATCTCCCTACTTCCCTCACCCATGTACATATATATAGTGCCATGAAACAGATTTCTGATATTCCCTTGCAATACAATACCTTGTCATTCTTTAGTGACAAAACCAAACCAATTTCTACTTTAAACTAAGTTGGGCTAAATAAACATTAAAAAAACTAATATAATCTGATCCCCAGTCTGCCTTTTCAGACTGGTTTGATTACACAGGGTCCTACTACTTGAACTAGCAGAGAATTTAACATTGGTGGTAATCTACCAGTATCGACAGGGACAGGCCATAGAAGGACAGCAAAGAGTACATACAACCCACTTCACCACTTTAACAATTATTTTCTAAGACAGCAAGTACAGACTTGTGTGATTCAGGCAGTGTTGTGTGCATCTAATGTTCTGTGTGTTGACTGCAGATCCTAGGCTTTGGCTGTGTGAAGTAACGATCATACCACAGCTCTTTTTATCGCTTGTGTTGAAATAACCATATTAACTATGTAATAGCATTTACCTTTCTTCCACATTTCTTGGCAGCAAGAAGACAAACAGTGCTGTGAGGGTCCCTACTAAGTCTATCTCACAGACACTTTTATTCCCATCTACCTTAAATTTTCCACAAAAGACAAGCCATTGCTTTCACTTATCATCCACTTCCGCTGCCAGTTGGTTCCCAGCTGAAGCCTACCATTGCAGGTATAGGGTCTGGTTTAAGTGCTCTTAGATCTTATTTCTACTGTGGTCTTATAAATATCTTGAGGTATTTAGAGGTAGTAGATGAGTCATCTAAGCCATAGAAAATGTGTTTGATTATAACAATATATCATTTGCTGATTACTCCTCCTTAATCTGTGGCTCTATAATGCTTGCCACCAGTCTTCATAAGACATTTGAGCCCATTTTGCCCAAATGAACCACTGTCAACTCTTTCCTCATATCTTATCTCCCTTATGTTACTGTACTGTTTCAGGTATGAATTAAAACCTCCAGCACTTTTCTGTTTATTGCACATAAGCTCTTTTACATGTGGCACAACTAGAATTTCAGACACTCACTCTTAATAACCTGCTCATTAACTTACTACTACACCCACATCTTTACACAGATTATGAAGGTCTTGCAGCCTAATTTGTCCCACCTAATTAGGTCCTGTGAGCTTTGCAGTGTACTTTCTTACTATGCTTTAAATTCCAAAGAACCTCTTTGGATGTAATTTGACACATAAAATGCATGCAGTCCTCGGTATGTTTGCCACATGTTCTGCTCTTTCCTGCTATGTTATTATGGCCTTTCATCATTTCCTCTCACCACATCCTCTTGACTGTGCTTCTTTCACCCCCTTCACCATATACTTTCACTGAGTTATCACTACTCTTTAGAGAGTTTTGCTTACACTGGGAAGTAGCATCTGTCACAGAACTAGTTGGTTATAATTTTGAGAAGAAATTATGGCAAACGAACATTTTGAGTTTCAGATCAGAACATTTTCCATGTAAATTTCAAGTTCTGTCTGTACTGTTTTTTTACAGCCATGGCTAACTATCCTTTTGTCTGTATTCATACCATATTGATTAAGCCCATTAAAATATATTTCACTAGAAAGTTTAGAAAGATTGAAAATAAGTGTTAATAAAATTATTTTCTTAACAGGGGCAGGTTTTGTTAGGCTTACTCAAGTAGGGAACAACATAATCTGTCAAGGAATAGGGTACGAAAAGGTAGGTGTTGCTCACAGTAGAATCCTTAAGTTCTTTGCCAAAAGACATTTAATGTGCAACCATCTCTACTGTAAAACAAATGCTGAAGAGGTGTCATCAGTGATATTTGCACAGATTCGTTCTCATTAAATGCTTTTATAATAGCATTCACTCTGGTGTAGACTTTAAAAAATTGACTCCTAGATCCATTAATCCCTTTCATCTGCTGCTCATGAGCTTAATGTGTGACACTGTAGCTAAAAGGACTAGGTTGGTCCTTAGATGAGTAAGCAAGGGAACATAGAGTAGAAGTAGAAAAGTTACATGTGTTTTTATTAGCAGTGGAATCAGTTTTAGAAGGGTTAGGAAGACTTTGGGACAACTAAAGGATTGGAGAACAGGACTTAGAGTGATAGACATAAATAACTATTTATTTAACTTAGAGAAATGCAAGAGATTATTATGATTTAGGCATGTCTCTAGATATAATAGGTAATTAATACTGGGAGAATCTTCATTCAGCAGGAGGAAAAAGAAAGATTACAAAAATCAATAGCTAAAGACTAAAGCTATAAATCTGATGCACAGAGCATTGAAACAGCTCAGTGAGGTTTAAGGTGGATTGTCCCCCACTACAACTAGTAAAAGTGTTATTGGATAGCTGAAAAAGATTGTATGAGTTTTATCAAATCAAAGCTGTTAGATTTGAAGAAAGACTTAAACCAGAGAAGCTCTATAGCCTGGGATATGCAGATTAAATTTTAGATTGGGAGTCCCAAACTTCTGAAATTAATTCTTGAACTTCTTTCCACACCTATGAAGAAAACACTTTTGCCCTGTGGCTGTGATACTCCAACCTAGTCACTGCATAGGCAACATCCCCATCACCAGCTGTTTTCCTTCTATCAAGTGAAAGGGAATGACTATCAGGGGAATGTAGTCACTGAATGCCTACCAAGTAAGACACTACCTCCACTGTTTTCCAAATTCTGACAGTGTCAAGGATTCCTACACAGTTAGTAGAGCTTCTGAAGTATAATTCAAAACACCAGCATAAAACCCCTTCACCTTTCTTTTGACTATACATGAAGTCTGGGATCCTGATGATATATGATGTGATGGCATGTATAGCATTCCAAAGCATTCTGTATTGGAGCCCCTGTTCTTTTCTTGTAACTATAATGGAAATTATATATGAAAGAATGAGAGGAATACTGCTTCTCTATTTTCTCCTTCAAAAACCTGTTCTATTGTGTCCTTCCTTTTATCTGTTGTTTCACTTCTCTTGTTTATTCCTCTCCCTCCAGAATATTTGCAGAGTAGAAAACTAGGCTGTGAGAGGAATTGTTAGGGTCTGTGTCCTGGTGCAGACAACGCTGCTCCTGGGGCTGTTCTGTACCCTGATGGAAATGCCCATGGCTCTGCTGTGGATATTTCACTGGGTCTGCATCGGTACAGCTTGTTCAGCTTCAGCACTAAACACTGTGTCCTACATTGGGATAGTTTCTGTGCTGAATGTATGCATCGGCCTAGCTGTGTAGGCACAACAGACAGGATTATAAGTGTTTTCTAAGGTTCAGCACTGAGCATATAATGACTGTCACAGGGGAGAGCCACTTCCTGAGGTGATGAAAGAGCAACACGCCATTACACATTATTTAAACACTCTCTGACATCTCCTGCAAATGCATAGCTATAGTGTAGTGGCAAAGTGTGTCTTACAGCACAGCTACCAAAAAAAGACCCCCAGAGTTTACTGCACTGAGGACACGAATCCTCAAACCATGGAATGCAGAACCTCATTATTATAGAGATTAAGGTACCCCTCCTCATTCATCACTAAAAATGTCTTCCTCACTACACTGCTAGAGGCCAGAGCATAAAAACTTCTTCAATATCAAGGAGTTGGAAAGACCATCCAACTCCTTTTTTTTTCCCCTCAACAATAATTAGCATAGGGGACACCCCTAGATCAGGAATAGAGGGTATATTTTTACCAAAAGTGAATTCACCTCCCTTTGTCAAAAATAGAAGACCTGTTGATTAGCACCACAAGAATGTGATGCAGTGGGACGCACTAGTGTCCTAGCACTGAGTTAGACTTTGGTGGACTTTCCTGGGCTGACTGTCATGAAATTATTGTATGTGAAGCTGGTAAGGCTAAGTAAAATTTTGTGAGAGTGAAGATAACCTGTTGGCTGGAGTTTGTTTCCAAGATTTTATGAAAGAAGAATTTAAGTATGTGTCCCTGATCCCCTTTGTGTCCGTACAAGACCCACTATGCAGACCCTTGTCTAGGATAAAACTATGTCTTGACTTGCAGGATCAAAGACCCTTGACATCAGCAGGTACCATAAAGAATACCTATTTAACAATAGAAACACTTTGTATTTCACTATTTCACTTCATAGTTAACTCTGCAAATAACTGGAATGCCATACTGAAAGGGAAAGTTACATCAGCCATGCATTGTTATTTATTTTCTTTTAAATATACTTTTTTTTTTTTGTTTCTCTAAATGTCAATCTATTTATATACAACAGAAATTAGTCACTCTGATTTCACATTAATGAGGAATCTTCTTCTTAATGGCTTTTGCTGACACAAATATGACTCTATCTTGAAGAACGGAGTAATATACAAATAATGCTTCTGTTAAAATTCATACATAATCAAAACAAATTGAATATCCACTTTTATTTCCATAGGGAACAGAGCTATAAAGATTAATGCTAGACAATGATATTTAATTAAAGCTTATTTACTTTATAAGTACTTCCACATTTTCAAGAGTAATCTCCTCTTTTGGAACAGGAAGCTGTAATGTGTTTCTGAGCCATGTGACAGTCATAGGTGGAGGAAACTAGTTATGATTGCAGCACAGTGCTTACAGCAATACCGACAAACTGTCTAGAAAAAAATTTCACATTACAGAATTCTGGTGTTAAAGAATTTAAATGTATTTTAACTGACTTTTCAAAATTCCATTTTTTATTCACAAACACTCCTGAACACAATAACAGGAATTCATTTTTATATGCATTATTCTCTCTGATGGCATGTTGTTGTATTGTACACATACTCCTCTCCTCATTTTTGAGAAACAAAATAAAAGGTTATACTCTTATGAGTAATAACCAAATAAGTTTCCTTTCCTTGGGCACTAGTCTGCTGATGTATTTCAGAATTATTATTTTTTAATAAACCATTAACTGCTTTGATGAAATTACAGGAACTAGATTGTGTGTGAATGCAGATATTAACATGAGAAACCAGAGGGAGTGCAGAAGAAAATCATAAGGAATATCAGTTTTGTTCTGCTTATTGAAGTTAAAAAATTGCAATAATATTTTGAAACACTAATTGTTAAGAGGAGATTTAGTTTTAAAATCAAAGAATTGTTGAGGTATATGTGGCTGCTGCTTGTTTCTCACCAGTATGAGTACACAACCTCCAGAAACAACACTTCCAATAACAGTTGTATTAGTCATCTACAGATACAGGGCTATTTAAGATACACAAACAAATAGTTTTATTTGGTTTGTAATTAACATGGCAAATATCACATTATTCTACAGGAAACAAACATTCCGAATCTATGTATTTTATTTCTTCTGACAACTGCCAAAGTATGTTTTACTGCAGAATGCTTTATTACATCTTAACTATTCACCCTACACAGTATACATAAAAGCTTAATGAGTATAGCTGCATAAAACCTAATTTTAATACTTTTAAAATCAATGGTGAACAAAATGTTGTTTAGATTATTTTTCAAACAACTATACCACATCTGATCCTTTGAGGAAAAGCAATTACTTCTTCTTGTCATAGCCAATACATTTCTTCATTCCCCCATTTCAGTTGTACCAGTCTTAAGGACCTTTGCACCAGTTACCATGTAAACAGTTAAATATTTGAGCAAATATAGAAGAATATTGTTATTAAATGTCTAATCAATGAAATGCTACTTCCACTAATAGGCTAACAGTGAGGAGGGCAAGAGGAGAAAAATTAAAAGGATTTTTTTACCAAATTAACAACTAGTATATTCTGGTTTGGGTAATAAAATATGTTTTCAAGGAAAATTTGCAGAAAATCATTTATATAAAGAGTATACAAAAATTTTCGCAAGACAGCTGCTATAATCTGAATTTAGCTCCTATTTCTTTTATCTACTCTGTGAATAAGCACCAGATTATTCTCCTTATTTTCTAAGGAAACATCAAACCTGATCATTTTTTTTGTACGTTTCAAGAGCTGTAAATCATTGGGAACTTATGTACACCTAATTTATGCAATTGTATTGGTAGTGAGGAAATCATCATTCTTTAGTGTTTTGTATCTCTGTCATTCTCTCAGAGAATTCCTTTATTACAGCAGGCACCACAATATTTGAGAGTTTCTCAGCATTTACATTAGTGAGACCAATTTTTTAAGGTATGTAATTTAGTCATAAAAACTGAGACCATAGCCTGGAAGTGTTAGTTTGTGAACTTCCACACATGCACACATGCATGCACAGACATCCCACTCCCCCACCTCATCTCATTCCTCATTTAAAATGTTTCCTTTTTCTTTCTCCTCACCTGCACTCCTGAAATTTAAAGACACCTTCCTCCTTTTTAGCAATTTTGAAGGCCATCATGACAGAATACAGGCTATCTCTGCAGTACAGTCAAAGAGAAAAATAAAAACAACTACCAACCAAATGGCTGAGGTATTGAGGTTTGTGAAGCATTCTTAACATATGCATAAAAGCCACTTTTCATATGGGGTTGCAGTGCATTCTGGAGTATGTTTCAGAAATACAAAAACATACATAATATGCAAATGTGTACTATTGTTCTATGTACTATGAAGTGTGTGCTGAATCCATATTAAGAGTCATACAGAAAAGTCAGTAAACATCCTTCTTCTATACAATCACATTTGCCTTTTACTGCAACACAGGCCCTGATGGCACTGTCAGAAATAGGTGTATCTTTAAAAGTCACGTTTCTGCCAGAAGTTTCGTCTGTGCAAGTGATGCATTTTCAAGCTCTGCCTTCACCACAATAGAGCAACCAGTTTCAAGGCAGCTTACTCTTACCACTGTGAGTTAACTCAGCCATTTGGAAAGAGGCTTTCTGAGGACATCTCCTTAACCTCATTCTATAGCTGTCTGTCCCAGCAAAAATCTTAAACATCACAGGTCTTGCAATTTCTAAGCATAGTTATTTAAGTACCACCATTGTAATGAATTTTTTCCTTGGGTATGTAAATAATGACAAAGCAATAGAAGCAACAGAACCTGAGCACACAAATAGTGCCCCAGCTATTTCAGTCAGGAATTAAGTAAAAATCAGGGGACAAAAAAAAAAGTAAAATTCAACTTTAAGGTAATAAAAGATGGAGATTGAGGTACCAATGAAATCTGCCGAAACTAAATTTCACAAGCACAGCTTTCTTGTCTTGAAATGTTACACCCATAAAAGCAGACTATAAAATTAATCTACCTGGAGATTTTCAATGTTAAATCAGCTCAGAAATAACTTATAAGTACTTATGGCATTATATATAAAATGCATATTCTCCTGTTGTCCATATATCAAAATCCTGTGTATTTTGAAAAATAAGATCCAAGCTGCAAAGAAATGTTTGTATTACAAGAAAGAGGAGTAATAAAGTATATCACTTTCAGAGAGATTTGACATTCATAAGCATTCTCTAAAAATTTGCATCAGGTTGAAGTATTGGGGGAGCATGCTGTTTAAAGGTACCTAAATTCACTTTTTTGAAGTATATAGAACAGTGAGAAGCAGCAAAAGGAGGCAAAAAGCCAGTGTATCTTTCCTACCTGGATCTGAAAATGAAATTCCTAAAATGCTATTGCCATCCATTATCCAGACTGCAGCGTGTCCCATTCATATAAACTCTTTTATTCCATTTGCTCAAGGGAAAGCGATGTTCAGCATGAGAAAATCAGTAGAGTAATTTCCAAAGAAAACCTTTCCTTCTCTCAGGAAAATAATGTTCAGTTTGCCAGATCTGGAAATAAAAAACATTTAAATAATGATGTTTATATTCTTATCAATATGTCCAAATTAGGTTCTTATAAAATTTAGCATGAGTTATATAACAATTTGTGCAAATTCAGAGGTTTGTGGTGTTTTTTTGTTGTTGGTTTTTTCTTTGTTGTTTGGTTTTTGGTTTTGCATTTTTTGGGGGGTGGTTTTTGTTTTTTGGGTTTTTCCTGTGCATGTGTATGTGGTTTTGGGTTGTAGGGTTTTGGGTTTTTTCATCTACAAAACTGTAACAGGCAAAGTAGCAGATACCAGTGAAGAGAAAAAAAAAAAAAAAGATTTCATACATTTGGATTCTTTCCAAGAACTTTGCCACATTTTGCAAATTCTCAGTTTTCAAATAAAGGTGTCTTAGCTCTTGCAATTGTGGAGATATTCTTGCCTCTGTAAATCAATGTATTGTTGCTAGCCAGCCTTGCAGAAATCTGCCTACAGCCAGTCAGACAGAAACAATAGGAACAACAATTATGTGTATTCTTTTCCTTTCCTCCAAAATTAACGTGGTTTTGCCTTAAAATTGCAAGGCAATTTTAGTAAAGGATGTGTTAGTGTTCAAAACACTAAGCTGGAATCAAGCAGAGGTTGCACTGTAGAAGCACATATAATTAAAGTGTACAGATTCCTTTTTTTGCTTATACAGTGTCAGTTTGGGTTACTTTTATCAACTCAGCATTGCAGATTAGGCAGAGAGACAAATTCTCTAAGGAAATAAATTTGGGATGAGCATTTGGGTTTTATCAGGTCTGGGTGTTTGGTCAAATGTGATGTTTCAGGCAAAGTTATTGAAGAAGGGGAGAAAAAAAAAGAGGGTTACGGATTGAACAGTACCAACCCGAACTCAGTTAAAACACTGCATGCCAGGAAGGGAGCAACTTCATAAAATACTGATTAATTATATAAAAAAACATGTCTTGGTGAAATAGCTCTGCATAACTGAGTTCAGAACCTGGTCCAATTCTTTTTTTTTTTTTTTTCATTTATTCACCCAAAACTTTAAGTAATTTAAGTAAATTCTATTTTGCCCTGTTTCATCTGTTTATAACTTACCTTACTTTACTTCTCTGAAAATCCAGCTGAACTTGAATGAAACATTAGGTTCCAGAATTTAACAACTGTACAAAGGTGTTGTGGTACAGCACGTTGTTAATGTGCTTTATATTTCTGAATCTGGAAGCTCTCAGTGACTTAAACATGTTCACTCACGTTTCTGACACATTTATCTGCAGAATGGGTTCAGAGGTGGACACTCTTTGATGCGAAATCAAGGTGCTACAGAATTCTGCAGAACCTATAGAAATACCTCCACAGATTTTGCCAAAAAACCTCAGCAGATTTATATTGGCCCTGCCAATGACTTTCTGTTTAACTTGTAATCAAAACAACTCAAACCCAGTTACTGTTTGCATATCTGCCAAGCCTCTCAATTTCAGCAGTAGGCAGCAGACTCTCAGTATGACAGCCTGTCTTTCAGATTCAAGCTGAATCTGCCAAGGCTCCACTACAGAGGCAACTGGTAAATTAAATGCCAACAAGCAAGGACATTCATGTACCTTTACACTCTGCACATGAAGAGACATCACAGGCCTCTTCATTCTAATGGCTGCTTTGTGTGTTTTGGGCTGCAAAGTAAAGAGTGCCTGCTCTTATGCATAATGAAGTCATTGCGTATATATTAGTTTAGCTGTATTGCTCTAATTCTATGGTCACAAATTACCTAGCAGGTTTTCTTGTTACAGAAAACTAGAAAATCCTTTTGTTGGCAAAATTAACCCACAGAAATAAAGCAGTGAAAAAAAAAATCCACTCTTAATCCATCTTCTGTCTAAAGATAGCAGATACCACTAGCCAGGTTGCAGTGTAGTCCTTGTCAAGGGTAACTGAAACCAAGAAGCATTCAAGATCATACTGTCAAATCTTTAATTCTCCTGTTCATAATATAGGCACAGTCTATGATTCTGAAAAGAAGGATCTTTTTATAGCCATCGGCACTACTGATGATTCTTTATAACAAAGAGAAGGTGTTAATTATTTTTATGTAATTATTGACTCTTATTAATACCTACAAGTTGCATGAGACTTTTTGATTATTAATACCTAATGCAGTCACTATCACCAGGTTTAGATTATATTAATGATTTTGAGTGCGCAACCATAATACAACCAGAGATATTAATACCATTGAGCATAAATAACAGTATTTGACAGACTCAAGTGGGGGGAAAAGCACTAACACTGGTTACTCTAATGGACAGAATAAATGATAGAATCGTATAATGAGTTTACAGCAGCCAGGTTTAGTGAAATCTATTTCTGAAGTAAGAAGGGAGGGAAAGGTACCAGGTTTTGTAACAGAATGAGGGTATGAACACATTAAAAATTAACAGGGTGTTTTCAGATAATTGAAAGAAAAAGCATCGACATGGGAAACTTAGCTGTTGTAACTCACACGGCTCTAGAGTGGGTATTATCACTGTTTCCTGCCATGGATTTAATCTGCCATCACACCTATAAATGAAAGAGAGAAATATGAGCTTCCAAAGAGTTCCTACAATAATATGAAAGGTTTTTTTCTTTTGTTTTTATCTTTTTTGGTTTTATTCCTTTTCTTTTAATAGAGGGAGGAAGAGAAATCCTTGGTCCAATATAAAAGATGTTACTGATATGCAAGTGTCTTTTTTTTTATTTACTATAATTTGGCAGACACAGCTCCGCAAGACTTCAGAACTAAGAAAGTGGAAAACTTTGACGTTCCTTTGACATGCTCTTTTTGATATGCATCTTCTTTGTAATTGTAGAGAAATACAGAGCTGCAGCTTCCTGGTCCTAGAAGTGAACTATGCTTCATTTTACAGCACGAATTCCTCCCTTCTCAACTTTTCTCCAGCATCTGCAGTACTTACCTTTGTCACACCAAGATTTACTTTAACTGGAAGTGTGTCAGGTGTCCCCAGAAAAATGACAAACTAAAATTAACCTATAATTGTAATATGAGCCTGAAGGCATGTACTTGGTGGGAAAGAATTCACCTTCTACGGACACACACGTGAGGAAATGTGAGAGAGATATTTAAAATTGCAATTCATTAATCAATGAGTAAATCAGTTAGCAACCAGTCATGCTATTTTGCAGCGTGACCTAATCCTTAGCTTAAAGTTGCCATTGCCTGGCTGTGTGTCATTTCCAGGGCCTGATGCAGCAGTCGATGAAGATGCCAGCAAAGCTCTTGTGAACCACAGCAGATGCAGCATCAGGTACCTGAATCAGTCTTTTCTCCCCCCCTTAGTAACAGCATATTATAAGTATGTAAGTGAAATCTGCCAATATAAGAAACACCTAACTGTGGAAGTAAAGTTACAGGCGTGTCTCCTTTGAGGTTAAAAAAAAAAAAGACAGCTCCAGAAATTCTTGTAGTTTTCAACTTCCCTTTTTCTCTACTCCTTTTTTTAGTCACCTGCCTATAGGAAGTTAGTTGCTGGCTAGCCTGAGACAGGGATATTGCAGCCAGTAGGACAAACAACTAAAAATCTTGTGCAACTATGGTATATAAAGACACGCTATCCCCTCCCTGAGGCCTACCTAAGATAGAACATAAAGTGCAAGTACATACAAGTTAAAAATAATGAAATTTCTCCACTTTCTGGGAGCTACTGAATTTGTCTTCTGCAAGCAGATATTTCCATGTAAATATTCTCCCAACCCTAACTTGAAAAAAATCCAGTTCTGTCTGTTAAACCTGTTAAAGAATTTTTTAAGATAAAAAAAACTCTGAAAAAATATTAATAGATGTAGGTGTTTGGGTTTGTTTTTTTTTTAAAAAAAAAGCAAAAAACAACCAGACCAAACCAAAACACCACATACTTTGCACTAATAATAGGACAATAATTTAATATTATGTGTTCTGACCCATTCGACGGCAACCGATTTGGGGTTGGGGGAGGGAAGTAGGGTGATTAAAGGGTTAATATTCAAATGAGAAATTTGCAAGGCCTGCATAATGGAACTGCCACCCTGATAACAATAGGAATTTTTAACAATATCGAGCCTTGTTAGCAAGAGAGTTACAAGCATTGAGGGCAATCAGTGTGTCTTGTCAGTTTCTTTTTATCTACCATCTCCAACCGCCAAGGAACCGAAATGAAGCACTTTGGAATTATCAATTTCAGCCACATTTGCATAACAAAGCCCCTGAGGAAGAGGCATGATAAATGTGAAGGACCCCTCTTGGAAAAGGAACTGTCAACCGCGCCCCGAAAGATTCTCCGACCGAGCGCATTCTCGGGGATTGTAGTCAGCGAAAATAAAATGAAAGCATTAAAGAAAGTCATTCTCTCAGAGAGAAAAATCTCCCCCTCTGCACAGAGAGAACTGGATGAAATGACATTATGCATATGAAAATGTCCAGAAAGATGTTTGATTTATGTATGCATTAGATGCAAATTCCATTACCGCACGCGCGCTGTTGTGTGATTTGGCTCTGAACACATCACTGCCCTGATCAAATCTGATCTCATTAATTCCGACAAGGAGAGAGAGAGGGAATTGAGAAGAATTTATGGCCTGGACACTTGAAAGAAGTAAATTGTAATTCTGTTTAAAGCTGTAGCGAACCTTTTAAACACCTTTTATTATAGAAAAAAGCACTTACTTTTATAACACTGTTAGAACTTACTTAATCTTGTACTTGGAACTTCTAGTCCTCATTTAAAAAAAAATGTATGACCTTGTTTGGGGTGAGGGGGTGTAGAAAGAGAGACACAGAGAGGGAAAAAAAATGCCTGTCTAAGACTGAGATCCAGCAGAAGCATCATAATAATATGATCAAAGAAGACCTATTGACTATCTGAATAATCGTGTGAAAATTCTGCTCCACTGGTATATGTTTATTTTTAAACAATCTTTTAATATCCTCAAATAAAATATCAAACACTTTACAAGTGTTTTTATAGGACTAGATAGACATTGCATACTTAAAAATTTTATTAATTGTGATCTAGATAAAAATGGCAATGAGCACATGTTGTATAACAATATTCTCAAGCAGTGCAGTGGTGTCAGCTAAAAACTGATATGTGTTCCTTTCTGAGATATAGACAATTTAAAGACAAAAAACCCAGATCTCTGCTAAAAGGAAGTATATTACTGTAGGGGAAAAAAAAACAACCCACAGATTGTTTCATACATTAATAAAGATTCTTATCCTTGTTTTGCTCCTGAGAAAGACCTTAATAACTCATTTCCTCCCTTCATGAAAGATAATCACCCTTCATGGGTGAGATATCCTGTATTTACTTGATACCAAGTGTAAAACTGAAATAGTGTCTCAATATGTTATTGCATTGTATAATCAGTGTTCCTCCCCCAACATTCATGAACCCCCAGGGTGCTTCATAGCCTAGAATAGTTTCTTTTTCTGTTATGCATCTTCCGTTTTAGTGAGATATGATGAACTACCTCCCCAGTAAAGAGGAGAGAGGCAGAGAATGAAAAAACACAACACCTCCTTGATTCCTAAAATCTTAGTTGCTTATCATGATTCGTTTGTAGATAAATTAGTTTTGCAAACTGTTTTCCCAATGAAGCCTGCAGCTTTCTTTGATAATCTGCTCCAGTTGAAGTAATTGTTGAGCAAATTTTACCTAGAGAGGTACAGGAAACTTGCAAGTTTTTGTATATACAAATACAAAACAATAACTTGTAGGTAAACCATGTGAGTAAATTTTAAGCATCATTCACATTTTCAATAGTTAATATTGATTTCGTGGTTGGGCTTTTGTTTTTTTTATCTTTCCATATTCAGAAAGTATGTGTTCACAATTCCCATTATCCAAAAATTCTACCTTTTGAAGTATTATTTTAATATATTTGTTACCAAATTCAATTGCTGGTTTAGAAAAAAAGGGAATATAGTCCTGATTAACACAGAAATTTTAACAGATTCCTAAGTATGAATTCAAAAACCACTTTACAGAAACATGCAGACCTTACAATACAGAAATGAGTACAGATATGTCCAGTCATTTTATTATTTTCTCATGGGTGTGTATACATTCCTGTAAAAGTATTTCAACATGTATATATATACATGAAAAATAGTAGAGATTTTGTAAGTTTATAATAGAGCGGGCATTTATGAAGGTGAATATAACAGAGAATGCTGCTTTTTGGCTGTACTAAACCAGAGTACACTGAAACATGCAGTGTGTATTGTGCTGAGCATATGAAACAACGTAGTCATTTGGATACCTAAAACAGAATTATGTACAGTGCAATATTTGTCAGACTGAAAGTGTTAAAAAAAATGTTTTGTTCTAAATTTTTTTTTTTCCGTTATTAATCAGACTGTGGAATACATTATGTTATGTCTAAGGGGAAAAAAATCACCCAGAATTTTCTTTGCATGTAGACCTTAAGAAAATCGGCACAGTGTGAGAAACTGTAATTGCAAAATTTGGTTTGGTGTTTTACATAAGGTTGTCTCCCTCCTCCTGCATATCCTTTAGCATATCACTGAATGCATTTTTTTTCAAAATATGCTAGCCACCTGTCCATTTGAGCCTGTTTCCGTTATCACCCAAAAATAAAAGCAATTTTGTACTTCAGAACACAGGGATCCAGAAATAAGTTTCCATTGCTGGTGGCTAATTAAGCAAACTGGGCTTGTATCCCTTTAAAACAAACAAACAAACAAACAAAAATAACAACAAAAACTAACCAGCCAAACAACAACAACAAAACCACCAAGCCACACACGACAACAAAAGAAACCACATCCTTTTTGCCACCTTAACCCCTCCTCCTGTCCCCCCCCTCCCCGAATACATACACACACACACACATACTTTCCTTCAATGAGTGATTCAGGCTCCCTGATTAAGGTCATGCCGTTTGTTCATTACTGGCCTGGCTAATGTGATTGAATTGGAACAATACCTTTGAACTCCTTGGCTCTGATCTGCATACTAATTGACTCTCTTGTCCTTGCCAGTGACCTTGACAGGCTTTCCACCACTCTCAGAATGGCTGACCAGTTTCTCATCAAAAGTTCCTAGTAAAAAAACCCCAACCTCAAAATAAGATTTAGTCGTTTATACTACTTTTCTCTGCATTCATATTTCCTTATATACCATTAGAAAAAGCAAAATTGCTACTCCCTAGCTCCCCCTGGATGTTTATTAATACTTGAAAATCTCAGTGTCACTTTAAAGTACTGAAACAGTGACAGCATTGTTTTGAAAGAGTTCATTTTTGCAGCCTAAACCACATTTTACATGTATTTTCAGGTGGCTTTTTTCCTTGTTACACAAAGGATTGCAGTTTAACTAGTGGACCTTTACATCAATGTAAATTTTTTTAAATAAGAAAACCACTTGGTTATGTCCTAAGAAAACAGCACAAATTGGTTTCCTTTTCACAATTTACATTAGCACGCTAACAGCCTGTGTTTCAAAAGATTCTACAGGAATAGAAATATTATTGTTTCAAACAAAACAAAACCAAGCCATGCAGAACACCGCAGCTAGAAAATGCCAGGTTTAAGGTAATGAACTAAGGATTTTATTTTTATATCTCTGAGGCTCTTAGACCAGCATGTTACTCAAGAGAGGCTTGATTTCTATACAAAAGACATTATAAAACACTATAGCAATACTTATGTAAAAAAAAACCAAAACCCACAAATAAAACAAAATGAAACACAAATCAAAAACAAAAACCAAACAAACAAACCAAAGCAAACAAGAAAAAAGCAGAACAACATTACAGAAGAATATTTATCTAACTGGAAAGGACAGGTTTACTTAATTTTTACTGGAGTAGAGATTTATCTCATGAGAGAAGTATCAGTATTGATGAACTTTTATTATGAAGTAATAACTAAACCAAACTAAAATTAAGTATCATTGGGGGAAAAAAGTGGACAGCATGCTGAGAAATGTGCCTTAGAAAAACTTATAGTTTTTCTTTAATATTCATTCTTACTTTAGGCAAAATCTATTGCGGGGAAAACAGCAGGAAATTTAAACTTATTTAATAGCACTTTGCACTTCTCTAGCACTCTTTACTAGGTTCTCAAAGGGCTCTAGAAACATGAAGGGATGAATATGTATTATAACCAGGTGAAGTATTATTATGGAACATTACTAATGATCTACAAATCAAATAGAAAATCAAACTACAAATTTTCTAACACGTAATTTTTAACGCAATTCCCGGTTTTATTCTGCTATGGTAACAAGGCCAGCTGTTTTTCAAAAAGTTTCAAAACAGAGGTTTTCACTATTCAGAAAAATATTTTTCATTTTTAAAGCAATAATATCCAAGCATCTGACCAACATCCAAATACTGAGAGGGCAGACCTCACAAACTTGGCATCCAGTTTTAGACCATTATAGACATAAATCCAAAGTTCAGATCTTGATGCAAACTTTCATAAAAATTTAAGGATAGCACAGATACAAAACTCCAGTATGAATTCAAAAAAGTTGGTACAAAGGCGCACGTGGGGTTTCATTTAGTTCTATGACCACTTCTGTTCAAGACTTAGTACTGGAACAGGCTTCTCACTATCACACTTAATCCATACATCCCCCTTACCTGCAGTCCCATTGCCTGGCTCACAAAAGGCCCAGCACTGCTGAGGAAACCAGAAAGCTGCTGTTGAAACAGGGAAAGCCAGAGAGGACAAGGTCCAGGCTTCAGCTTCTGTTGAGACCTGCAGCAGCAATGCCAGGTAAGCTTTCCAGCAGGACATCTGCCAGAGCATCGGGGCTGAGAAGAGCCACATGCAGGTAGTTGGATTCTTTAACAAATTAAAGTTCCACAGAGCCACATAAGTGACACTGAAGAACACATCTTTGAAGGTATTTTGGTGCCTAAAACACATACAGGAAGTAGTAAGAGTTTTTAAAAACTTTTGGGCCAATTCTCTTCACTCTGAGTGTATAGGTGCATCAGATGAACAGTGAAGTTACTGTTTATATAAAACACTAATCATTTGTTTTCAACAAAAATAGTATTACTCATTTAAAAATTTAACATATCTGGTATTCTGAGACATTGTTAAAGTGTACTGAAATACATGCAATATTTCACAAATGAATGAAAAGCAGCCACCTCTGCAATAAACCATACCAGGTTGTCCCTGCAACAAGAGAGCCTACAGAAAAGTTTTAGAAAAGATATTTTTAAGTGAAACTACAAAACATAAGGTTAGGTAAATATAATGCACTCTATGAAACAAGGCTCTGCTCTCTCACAGATGTTTTTGTGTTTGCTTTTTTTTTTTTTACATCAAAATTGTCCCTCCTTTGTTTTAAGACTCAACCAAAAAATGGTGTAGCCATCACTGTTACTACTTAATTTTATTAAGCAGTGAGCACCACCTACTGCAGGGGAAGATTGCAACCTATGTAGTCAGTACATCAATCACTTCCTATAATGATTTGCTTTCCTAAAGCTGTTACTGCTGAAGTTCTGGCCAGAACTATGTATAACTTTCATGTAAGATTGGAGCTGATTGCTGCTCAAAATGGAGTGTTTGTGAGCTATCTGTAAAATGTGTATGCCTTTGATATTAGCCAGATGAAGGAAAATGAAGATCTAATCAAGTAGCCTAATATATAAAAACAGACCTCAAAAAAAGGCAGTGGAAGAAATTAGTTTATCCTGTTCTTTCTACTTGATCTGTGGCTAGCACATTAGAGAAACTATTCAGTGCTCAGGTTAAGAGCTGTTCTACTCCTTAAACTAATAAATTAAGTTTTAGCACTGAGTTTGATACACTTTTATAAGGGAGCTAGACTTGTTTCAGGAAAAAGGGAGGGAGGGCACAGAAAATCTCTCCCACTTCCCATCTCAAAAAGCTGGCAGGGGTTCTGACACCACTTACATGGTACTCAGGCACCCTCTTTCCACTGCAGCTGAAACCCCCTCACCTGCTCACCTCTTATCTGCTTCCTCACAGCTGCCTCTGCTTGCTCACCTAGTTGTTCCCCAACCTCATTTAATAAAAACTGTTTCCTTAACCTGCACCAGTTTGACTGCTTCAGACTAGAAGACAGGCATTCTGTGACTCATGCCAGTAGACCCAAGCAGGCAGGAACTTTCAGCAGGAGCCTGGGTATGAGCTGGGGGGATGCTTACACAGGGAGAAATCAGGGTACCACCTACAGCCAGAACAGGCTGTCTGCAGTGCTAAGCTGATGCCAAGCTATGCTAAGTTACACCGGTCATATAGGTCCCTCAGTGACTTCTGTCTGTGATGGAAAGGTAAAAAAATCTGAATTCTGTCATCCCTGGTCCTGCTGTCACAGTCAAAATAAAGGTAAAGATCCTCAGCACATGTACTTCTGAAGATGAGGCAAACAAGATCTTCAGTTAAATGCCCTGCTGGGCATTTACAGTAAGATTGTACACGCCTGCTCAATGCAAAGAAGCTGCAATGCATAAGACAATTGATATGTCAGACAACTATTAAAAGAAAAATGCCAATATAACCTAAACGCCTGCAAAGACTCACACTCTGAGCACTTTTTTTTTCTTTTTTATTTGCAGCTGACATTCTGTTGGCAGAGGAAGGCAGTGAAATTCATCTCCCCCCTCCCCCCCGATAATGACTATGATCTTTCTTTCAAAACATTTAGCAATATATATGCAGAGCCCTACAGATTACAAAAAGTAATCCAGAATTTTCTGTGTGCCTTTCTGCCCAAGAATGAGTACAAGAAAACAAACGTGACAGTTGTGGAAATGTACAGAACAAGACACACTGCAAGTGTGGTGATGAACAAGGTGTAGTAAGTAGAAAGAAGAGAACAGAATGCAAGTGAAAATTATTAATTATTGATAAGGGTCAGATAATTGCCATACTTCATATCTGCCTACCTGCTACAAGGACAGAGAAGACGTTTCCTAGATGTCTAATATGTAGTGTGGTAGGCTGCAGTTTACTCTTTTGGATCTATTGGCAGATTCTCTTCTTCCTTGCTGGGTGGCACTGTCATGCACATGCTACATTACTCCAGGTTACTCTTAGTAGTCTGTTGAAAACACTTAAATAAAAAGAATATTTATTACCATCAAATCTGATCAGAATAGAGGTTACAACAAAAGTCTAGGACTAAAACATATCATTCAATTGGGTTGTTCAATAGAAGGTAGGTAAACACATGAAAAGAGCCCATTATTTTGTTTCTGGTAAAAACTAAAGTGAGAGATTTGTAGTCAGTAGCAATCTTTAAAGCTGATGTTAAGTTGGTAGGTTGATGAAGGAAGCATCAACAGAGATTTCTGCACTCTTTTTTACTGATACAGCAGGAGATGAGATGTTAATTGAGAGTAGCCAAAGATTCTGGACCTCTAATGACATTCCTCTAACAAATCTCTAGACAGGTCTGAAGCTGCTGATGTCCACATTCATGAGAAATGCCACACTCATGCCTGAGAAACCAGTGAGCCACTCTGCTACCTGACAGGTACCTGTCTGCCAAAGAATTTCAGTGATGTTGTCCTCCAAAGATTTTCCTACCACTGTGAATTCAGATAACCCAGCAGGGCTCCTACTAATTTCTTGAGAAGACTCTGTCACTGGGGCTATGTAAGCACTAACCAAGACTTCTCTCAGGAGCCACAGCTTGGCTACACCTGCCCTATTCAAACAGCTGAAAAGCGCTGAGCCTACATTTAGTCTGAAGGATAAGCCAGTTCACCTTTATGGATCTGTGCTTGCTTCAGAAAGTCCGTCTCTCACTTTAGTATGTTTGTGTTTCCATTTGCACTGGTTAGCAGTGCAAAACAATCTAACTTCACAGGTTATAAAAGGTGACATTTTTCTAACATTTCCTGCTCTCGTTAGTTCACAAAGTAAGAAACTTAAAGGACCTTATGCCATGAGGCATCTCTGTGGAAATGCAGTGCTTGCTAGTTTGCAAGATTGCCCTCACAAATGAGTTCAGTGGTTCCCAGACAAAGGATCATGACCTCTGGTGACATAAAAGAGACTCAGAAATGCAAAATGCAGGAACTTTTAGCTGACAGGCTGCAGCTGAACAGGCAAGTAGACTACTGTCTTTGCCAACTTTGAGGTGCCAGAAAATGTGATCTGGCAGCTAAATCACTTGCCTACCTTCAACAAATGTGTTTTTCCTGAAGCATCTTCTATGAATGTAATTGCTTAAAGATACACTGTACAGGCTGAAGGCCTGACCTTTCAGTCACCTAATTTAATCTGAATTTGGAGGAAGAAAACAAGCAAACAACCTCAAAACCAGCCATAGAATGGGGACAACAAAAATAGGGAGCATACAGAGAAACAACTATCAGATAGGGACACCGCTGTTTCCCTGACAGAGCTTAGATTATGACATCTGTGTTCTATTAACAAAATTCTTATTCTAGCATTCAACATGGATGGTCAAGTTGGTCCACAGACATTCTTTTAATGGCACACAGCAGGGATCATGCAGTCTTGGTGGCTGGGAGATGAAGTGCATCTTTAGAGGGGCACCTGTGAGAGTCAGAGGCTTCCCCACCTTTCATACTCAACAGGAGCTGAGAAACTCTGGTTTCGTGCAGAGAGATGATACCTCCAGTAAGGTGATTGGCAGCATCATGCCTCTGTGAGAAGCAATACCTCCCAGCTCTTGCTGCGTTTCTAACAGCACGGTTAACTTCTAATTTGGGAAAGAAAAATACCATCTGGCACCTCAACTTTGAAAAGTTGCCAAACCCTGACTTACTCTCTGAATCCTCCCCAGGAAATCATGGGAACTACCTACCAAGAACAGCATTACAAAGTGTGAACAAGGCTCACGTGAACTAGCTTCATGTAATCTACCATGTCTTTAAACAGAAAAATAACGGATTTGGGGCAGTTTAGTCATGCAGTCACTTTAAGACTTGGTTCTCCAGTTCTGTCTCCAACTGGAAGTTAATAAACCACAACTGTAAATTCTTGGTGTATTAGCAGAATAAGAAAACAAGTAATCTTTTCCAAATTAAGAAAATTGAAGGTGACAATTTTAGAAGGAAGGCTAACTATGAGCCCTGCAGTATCACACTGTATCACACTGGACAGCACATGAGCATTTGATTCATGTTTGTGCTCACTAGAGTCTTATTTGTGTATTGTTAAGAATAATCTATTTTTTATATATAAAATTTTTAAATAAAAAGTGTCAGACGACTCACTTTGTCAAAAGAAAATGCATTCATGTTAGGGAAAAGAATTTTTAAACTACAGCCATTAAAGAATGAAAAGCTAAGAAAAAGGAATGTCAGGGGGGAGAAATACAACTGTTGTTCTTCACCACCTCATTATTTGCAATCATTGGTATGTAAACTCCATAATATAATATAGGATCAATTCTGATGTAACTATCTGAGCCTTAATTGTACACAAGGAAGGAAGAAAGAAAACAGTGAAAATGTTCAGGCATGCTTTGTTTTGCTGTTCTCAAAGACATACATTCAAAGTTTAAGCAGTAACACATCACCTGGGTTGATTTATAGTGAAACAAGCTAATAAATGCCATTATAAATATTACATGCAAATTGAAAACCATAGCAAGATGCATTGTACTATAGCCAGATAGCAAATCTCTAGCACTGTTAGTTCAAATTAGTTCAGATGAGATGTATTCTATAATAGTCTTATATATCAAAGCCACTAAGGAACTGAAGTTATCCCTATGTTTCTTTACTCAAGTAAAATTTCTTTTCAATTCAAACATTCAAATTCAAGTCATTTAGGTTTTTAACTCTCATACATTTATCTGTACAGAGAAGTTGAAGAATGTATCTATTTATTCTTTAACAATATGCTGAATAAAGTTCAAGTGTACCAATTTTAGAACAATCCATTCCTTTAATCTAATTGTTAAGTTGCTTTTCCATGGGGACAGATCTTTTTCTGCTCAAGTCTACTCTCTCTGTGATTCAATGTATGCACAGTTCTCATTAGGCTAACTGCAGCTGTGCATGTAGCTGGATACAAAATTCACATCCCTCATGCAAAGCCAGATATCACAGTGTTTGCAACACTGAGTCCTGACATGAGGATTTACAGACATGGAATGCCCTCCCACCATCTGCCAAAGTACCAAAATCCCACATCTCTATGTCTCAGTTTACTATATTGTCATCCCTCCTGCTTTTTCAGTCAGGTCATGCAGTTTGCATTTATAACGTGGGCTCAGGCCAAAGCTCTCCTAAAGTCAGTGGAAAGATTCCCTATGCCTTTGATGGTCTCTGGAAGACACTGTGTTTCCCTTAGCCCTTCCCAACTAACATTCCTGCAATGCCATGGGAAGTAGTATTAGGAAAATTGACACCATAGTGTAAACAGTGCTACATAATTTCCTTCTGTGAAACATGTTCCTTCCTTTCCTTGTGCAGAATTATTTGAAGCTCAGCATCATTTCAGCATGAGTATGGCAGGGGTGGAAACTCAGTATAGCTCAGTTTCACCCAGATTTTACCCAATGCAATGGAAGTTAGTCACTTAGGATGTACTTCTGTAAATTACTGTAAATTCAGTTTCATTTACTAACAATGTATATATAAGGATCACAGGCTTACTCTGTATATAATATCTGTATATTCCAGGAAAATGTTATGCACTTTAAAGGCCAGACTATATGCAGGCATGCATGTGTAAGTCATAACTCAGGAAGGTCTTATCAAAGACAGTATGTCCAAAGTGGGTCAATCCTCCAGCTCTGGGTGAGGGCAAAAGGTCAGCAATTTTTCTGGATGGGCTAGTAGGCACATCGCAGTCTATGGTGATGACTTTACTAGAACTGACCCTGTCTTCCTTAACAAGAATATTTCTGCTGTGAGGAGCCTGGTATTTGCTCCATGGGCTACTGAACCGGAATGACACTTGACCATGGAGATGGAGAACTCAAAGCCAGACTTACTCCTGTCTACAGCATCTCTGGAAAACCACTCCTGTGTTTTGACAATGATCCAGCAGTCCTAAACTTACCACCACACCCACTGAAAAACATTGTAAACTGACACATACCCAACATGGGCAGAAAAATACTGATGTAGATAAAAGCCTATGGGAACAACATGTCCTGCAGCAGCATAATGAAATGTAACATACATCCAAATGTGCAAAAGATTGCATAACTGAACTGGTTTTTTCACTCTCCACATACACAGGATGCTTTTATCAAAGGAAAAAAAGGTTGAAAAAAGAAGTAAAAAGTTTCTGACTTTCGTTAACCTTCTCTTGTAGTTCAGGTTATTTCTTTAATGCATTTATCTGCTTTAAAATTGTCTCCTTAGCCTCTCAAGGGAAACCAATATAATACACCATCACATTTCTCACAGGAGAAAAAAGAACACTTACTCTTAATAGGTGGCAATTTTGCCAGATGTTATTGACATAGTAAGTGCGAAATTTCAGTGATACTAAATGCAAAGTGCAGCAGATTAAAGAACAATGGAACAAAGTGCAAAATGAAGTTTTAAAAAGCAGCAGTGTCAAAGTCAGAGAGAGTGTGAAAAAATTACATTTTAACAACACTATTAAGAACAAGTTTACTAATTACTGTAACTGGCACAAATTTAAAAGTACCTTCCTTAGACTCAAGAAAGTTTTTTAAAGTGTAATTTTTTTTCTTGTCAGCATTTCTTCTTTATGTGCTGTAGCAGAGACATAACATTACTGGTACTAAAACAATGACACTTGGAACTCTTTATCTTTCACTTCTTAACCCTTTCTTATCAAGTAATATTGCTGCAAAGCCTGCTAGTGAACTACAGAAAATGCTTTGATAAGTAATACTGATCATTTTAAGATAAAGACAATGGGATTGATTCAGTCATGCTTTACACGTTCACCCACTGATAATAATGGAATTTACACACTAAGAATGACTTCTCATTAAAAGTTTGGCAAAATCCTGGTTTTCTGTTACCAAAAAAAAAAAAATCTATACAATGTGCACAGTTTCCTCGTATTCAATTATCCACAGCAATGCAATAATAAAATATCACAGTTGAGATGTGCATCATCTATAAATCAGAGAAGCTCCACTGCTTTCAGTGGCATTACACTAAACATAAGGAACTCAATTTTCTAGATTTTATTTGTATTATTAATATTATATTGACAAATAGGATCCATTTCTCAACTGGCAGCTATACATGGACTTCTGTTGAATCCATTGCAACTATTATTTGTCCCTTAACCCTGGTACTGTAATCTATAAAGTCTTCAGTGAGATTAAAGCCAGTAGCAGCACAGCTAAGACTGAAATATTTATCCATTAAAACCAAATTGAATGTTTTCACACATTTGAATGACTAGGTCTGCTTTGATGTTCTAGAAATGAATGCTGATTGTAGCAGTGCTTCAAGCTGTTCAGAGTTCCTTGTCCTGACTGGGAGTGCAATCATCCACACACCTATTGCAGAGAACAGCTCTACTGTGGGAGACGATATGCTCACTCTAAACTGATCAGTTTTCTTCCTGATTTTTGGAGACTCTAAAGTGCTTCAGTCTTTAGGGACAATTTTTGGGCCAATACCCAACACCAAAAATCTATGACTGAAAAAATAATTCCCCTTTATAAAATAAATTCTTGACATCACTTGTTTACTTTCAGTCCATGCTTTCATTATTTCGTGGGTACATTCAGACTGCAAATGGAAAAGTGACTTCAGTGTGAAAATACCTTTATACACCTAATGCTGACAGAAACAGCAGTTGAACCTACAGTATGGTACTAGATACCCAAGCAACATCCCAGGGCCCTTGAACAACCCATAACTCTGCACATCAAAATTTAATTTCAGCATTTTGTAAGCTACATATATAGCAAGCAGAATTCTAAACAGAGATCTAGTAGGCAATTGCAAACTTGAATTATTATCTGAGAGAGGGTTTAAATTTAAGTCCATTTGGAAATAAAAGTAACGAAGCATCAAGATTTAATAAAATACTACTACTTCTTATCTGTGACAAAGGAACGTTGACTTTGCATAGGGTGTGCACTAATTATGATTCCATTCATGGGACTTCTTCTAACATATTGATGGTGTGTGTTGGCTTCCTATCAAGTGTAATATCACTATCACTTTGGTATGTCAAGTTTGTAGTAACCAGCAGCCATTGGTTTCACTGTATCAAACAGCATGTATGTGATTATCCAGATGACTACAAAGGCCCTACAGGGCCCTAGCTGTCCTTGGTCCCTGTCTGGTGAGCTCACCTGTTATTTACAGATTTTAAGAGTCATTTGGTGTTAATATATATACTCTTCTGTCTCTTCCTGGTATTTTTCTTTATAACAGATTTGTTACATCTGGGGTTCCAGGTTAGAATCATGCTCTGTAATTGCTATCTTCTATGTGCAAATCCATAGACAGCCTCAGCCCTGGGCCCAGAAACCATTTGTGCTGGGATCCTGGAGGAATTTACACAGTGTGCTGGACAGTTCAGCTCTCAAGCACTGTCTAAAGTTCAGTGTGATTCAACATGAGTCCTTCTGGCTTCTCAGCACTCTTGATTTCCTTTCATCCTCAGGTGAGGAGAATGACCATATTCTATTCTGAAGTGTTTTGAGATTTTACTAACAACAATCATGAAAGACAAAACTTTAATTAATTGTATAGTTCTAGCATGATACTTCTTGGCCTCAGCTAGACTCTTTGCCTAGGCTCTCCATTAGTTCCAAGATTTTAGAACTCTGTTAATATTATCTCTTCTTTTTCATTAAATAATCACAAAAAAAAGGATGCACATCTAGAAGTCACAGAATCACAGAATGTCTTTGGTTGGACGAGACCTTCAAGATCATCTAGTCCAACCTTCAGCCGAACTACAGTCCTCCCAACTACAATAAATGGAAAAAAAAAAAAAGACAGTTTTCACCATTTTCCAAGGGGATGGAAGGTCTATACCTGACTAGATATTTTTGTCTTGACATGTTGGTGCTAAATTAAAGTTCAGGGTCTAGGATTTTATCATATTCAATTATTGCTATCAGCTTGTGCATTGGACATGTATTCCTAAAAACTACCATTAGAATAATTTGATCTGCTTCCTTCTTCTACACAAACAATAATTGCCCACCCATCTCTTCCCTCCTTTACCTTCTCACCTACTGCATCTCTTCCTGTTCCCTAGGGGGGCCTCATCAGAGCTACATAAACCTTTGTTATATATGTATTTTACCTCCTACTGCACCGTTAATGGAACTCTTTGATCTCTTGCTAAACTATGGTGGACTTCTATCAGATAATGTTTAATCTTTTGGTGGACTTGTAGATATTCTGTAAGTCAATAAAACTACCTTATAAAGTTACAGCTCCATAAAGATTCATCTCTCTGTTAAGTATTCTGTGAGAGACACTGTACAATTTCTTTCTACCCTATGCCCAGGTTATAGTCTCCATCTCCTCCTTTATTTATTTTGGTGACTCTGCAGAGAAACTGCCGCAGCACCATAAAGATTCTCAGAGTTTGTGGCTATTTTAGGGTACTTATGATCCAGTTCAAGCACAGTTAGAGAGAGTAATAATCAGCAAATGAAGGAACCTTAACAGCAAATTTCTGTAATGTAATTCAGTAATTCTACTATTTCAAGTGTATACAAATCTATGAAAACATGTTTCTAATTTTAGTTCAGCATAGCTAAAAACATGCAGTATCATTTATTCTTATGCAATTGCATCTCAAGGTGACAAACATCATGAATAACACCAGCTTTAGAGATTTCTCTAGTTTAGTATTCACACCACAGAGCATCTTTGCAGCCTTCCCAAATCTGGACCAGGGATTCCAGAGTTGCTTAAATCTACCTGGAATCTGACCAAAGTTGCAGAGTTACAGAATCACAGAATCACAGAATCCTAGGGGTTGGAAGGGACCTCGAAAGATCATCTAGTCCAACCCCCCTTGCCAGAGCAGGGCCACCTAGAGTACATCACATAGGANCTAAGGGTGGTAAAATGCTTATACCACATTTGAGCAGCTATCACTACCTGTCTTGTGAAATTATATTAAGCTATCTATACTCTTTTGATAGGCTCAGTCTAGCTATTAGCACTCTCCACTGGAAGCAGAGAAGAATTCCAGAGAAAGATTGAATGAAATTTTGGAAATAGACCCATCTAGATTCCAGGGTTTCTGCCCTTTTGTAGGATACTTGTTATATTTTCCGCCTCTCTCACTGATTACATTATACATTATTATAGCAGAGAAGCCAAGTAAATCACTGAAAATCTAAATAAACCCCAGATTTATTCTGATTTTTCTCTCCCTTGATTTTACATTCATTTCAAATTCAACAGTAAACTGTTCCCACCACTGGCTGAATGTGCTGATTTCATACAGTGTGCTCCATCCATTCTCCCACAAACCTCAAAGAGTAAAAAGAAAAGGAGCAATAACAGAAAGCTCAGCCCACAGTCCGTTCAAATAATCAGCCACACTTGTTTATTCACATGGGCTAGACATCTAAATTTAGGATGACCTTAATACTTCTAGGCTACAAGAAGGAGGCAGAACAAATTGAGCCTCTAAAGAGGTCCAAAAGATAGTGATTTAAGAACCCATTTTTAGACCTCTTTAGAAATTATTGTAAAGCTGCATTACAACATACATGGAGTAAAACATCACGTTTCTGTATTTTCCCAGCATGATATGAGGCAAGTAATACACACTAGTAAAAGAGTGTTGCTTTCATGATTAGGCTTGTACATCTTTTACAGCTTTTATACTTCCCAAGTAAAACCTTCCAATCTATCTCTTCCCCCTGAATTTACACGAAAATGACACTTCCTCCCAAAGCTCCCCATAAAATGAGCACTTTTCTCAAAGGGTAACATGAAATTCTATAATACTGTTTTTGCTGCAGTATTGTTTACCTTTTTGAATACCTCTTTTTCAGTACATTAATTGACAGATCTTTTGAGTATCATGGGGAAATGGTTACAGTAATACTTAAAATTTACCTTCATTTATGTACCTGATTTGACAGCTCCTTAGAAATCTTCTAACAGGTCATTTCTACGTTAACTTCTCTGAGATGTCTTTGGGAAGTAAGAACAATTTTGAGACACGAAAGAGAATAATCAAGAAATTTTTCAAAGGTGTATTGAAAATGTCATAATACTTCAAATTTACTTGTATACAAAACTGTGTCTGAATTACTAGTGGGAGTGTACACTTTGATGAAAGACATGGATAAAAGAAAATAGGAAAAAGAAATGTGTGTTATGACCAAAAATCCCTCTTTTTACCATTTTTAATATCTTTATATGTAAACTCAAACATGTGCTCTTTTTCTTTTCCTTGATCTCATTCCTCTCATCTATAAGAGAGTTATAAATGTTTGTTCTACTTACAGTCATCTCAGAAAATTATCATTCTTCAGTGACTGCACCAAAAATGCTAAAAAATAACTTGTCCTACCCTCCTCTGCTTCTTCAACCCATTTGTCCCTAGAGAAATGAAGACCTGATTAAAAAAATATGCCTAAAGCTGCTCTGCAGAGGCTGTTCTCAAGGAACACTTTGTAAGCTTCTGTTATCAATTCTCCATCTTCTTAGTTCCTGAATAAGACATGTCACTGCAATCGTAGAAGGTAATAAAACCAACACTTCTAGTGACCATGTAAGTTGATGCCTTACCAACAAGTTCTTCCAAACACTAACCCTCTAGGACACGTGCAGGATGTACAATTGTTTAAAAAATGGGGAAGAAAATTCCTCAAAATCAGTACTGAAGTTTGACAGAATACCTGGGATGAGCTTCAATATGCTTACAACTTCTCCAAAACTATACAACAAGTCAGAGACTAACAAATATAATCAGCAAGAACTTTCAACTCTCAGAGAAAATAATATATTTCCTACTTTGCTTGTCCCAGAAACAAAACAAAAAAAAGGAATGAATGAATGGAATATTAAAAAAAAAAAAAAGAACACAAATGCAAATGACATTACTTTCCAAAAGAACAAGTTAAATGTGTTTAGATTCATGGAATGCGGGTTTTTTTTGCAATTTCAAATGTTTTAAAATGTAAACTCAACTCCTAGTTTTTCTACTGGTAATTACAGAATGGTCTCCAATTATAAAAACTGTTACATACTCCTAATCTTCATTCCAGATGAAAAATGTTTTTAGTTAAGTATTTACATAGTGCATTGGAACATTGTAACAGACAAGTCACATAGGACTGGATAATATCTGTGAATTCCTTTGTTAGCAATGTCATGTTCTCTCAAAGATGAGAGGTGGGGAGGGGATCAAATAAACTTCAATATTTACCCTCCTGAATGATTTGCTGATGTCCTCTGAAAACATTCAAATTACGTTTTCCTCCAAATTTTGAGATGAAAATGCTGTCAGATCAAAATTTGTCTGACATTTTTTGTCAAGACAAACCTTACTCTAACTAGGTTTGGGTTTTTTTTAAGAGTCTGTCCTGCAATGCTGCAATCCATCAAAACAGGCTGGTGTAAGGAGAATGGTAAAGCCTTCAAACACAAAGATTACTGGAACAAAAAATGCAAAGCTTTATATGTGTGAAAGTCAACCCAGGCCAAGGCAGTATAATCAGCATAGTTGGAAGGTGTAATTTTTAAATTTGTGGTTTATGTTCTGCTGTTTAAATTAAAACAGGGCAGCATATATGAGAAATAAATATATGAAAACAACATGATAGAAGGAAAACTAGGAAGACAGGAAAAAAGTAGAAAACCGAAGAGGAAGAGGTTGTATTTTAAGGGCAATTCTGGAAAAAGAACAGTGAAATGAGCAATAGACTAGAGGCAGGGTTGGTACAGAAAGGTAATAGAATTTGTTAAATCAATTGCCATCGTTAGAAAAGAACAGACAGGCTTTCAGGCATGCAAGCCCTTCTTCAGATCTGAAACAGCAGGGAGTACAATAAAACTTTTCAGGTACTGGAACTCTTATTACCCACCCACAGACAATGTCAGAATCCTGAATGGCAGAGGATGCATATATTGATGATAGGTGACACCATCTGAATTATTCAAAATACTGAAACCCAGAAAGCATTAAGCTACCTCAAACTTAAGACATGCAGCTAAAGCTTTTGGGCAAGGACTCAGTTGGATTTGGAGAAGGTTAACTTGGAGGTCTGTTCTCAATCCATTTTTAAATCATCACCTTATCTATGATTTTTCTGGGAGACACAACCAGTTCCAGGGTTCTCCTGAGGCACAGATAATGCAGCATAACCTGTCCTTAGATACACACCTGACCCCATAAACACAGCAGAATGGCTCTGTTCTTTCATTTTGATAGTAAGGAGAGAGGCGCTAGATGTTGGAGAGTAGATCCATCTCCCACACCTGCCAAACATGCATCTCACAATGCCCAGTTCTGGAAGGAATACACAGAGGCGTAGCAAGTCCAAGAAATGCAATAGGAGGCCAATCCATCCCATGCAGGACAAGAGCAGAAGACTTCACAGAGAAGTGGAACGCAACATTTAATGTGCTATAATGTTGCCAGCTTCAGTTTGGTATTCTTATTTAGGCATTGCCCCTCTTTAGAGTGATGGTATTATCATAGACTACAGGAATTAGTATTGTTTCCCACATGAAGAAGTGCTGTGCCTAATACTCTGTGTGCATGTCTGTGTGTATGAATGCATTTGAATAGCTGTTAACTGTGAAGGATGCTGACCACCTGGAGCACATCTGCGTTCATTAGAAGTTGGGAGTTCTCAGCAACTGCCATGATCAACACTTGACACAATATATTTTAGTGAATTTCCCATAATAAAGACAATACCAACTACCAAAAGCCAGAACCGGTAAGTACTGTCAAAATGATCCTTACATTTCACTTTAAACTAAAACAGTAACAGCAACATGTTAGAAAGACAGACTGTTCCCCAACTACTATAATTTATTGTGACAGCTCTTGATGGACTTCTCAGGTCAAGGCCCTCTTGTGCTTGGTGTTGTTCATGATATACTGTAAATAATAGTCCCTGTCCCCAAAGCTCCAAAACCAGTAAGCTTATACATAACCTTACACAAAACTCTCCATACCAACATAAATACCTCAGTCATGTCAGGATGCTACAAGACACAAACAAATGTTTCATAGTGCAGTAACCTGATCAGATTAGTATTTCCTGGAGTTTTCCTTCCATGTTCCAGAGAATTGGACACTAAGGGGCTAAGAGAAGCATCTGCTACACGTGCTTCTCTTTTTAAAGAAAAATGTTGTACCAAATGGCAAACATACTAATGACAAAGTGCACAAATCTACTGACACATACAGGGTATAATTGTGTATTTGCATACACTTATCCAAAAGATGGATGCTGACTTCTAGAGACTTTTAGAGAAAGGAAGAATTTTCTTCTAGAGAACAGAAATGCTATGCCTGAAAAAGCCATTCCTAAAGCATTCTATGGGAACAAGGATGGTAGATACAGGACAATATCTATTTCTAGCATCTAGATAAGTCCATTCTCTTTCAGGAAAAAAAACAAGGTGGGGGGGCAACTTCTCTGAATCACACAATCGCAAACCCATTAGTTTGATCACATTTCAGAAATGCTATTGTAAGTGCCTCTCATGCTGACATCATTCACTGTGTATAATAAAACTACAACCCTTTCTCTCGGTCTGGCCCACAGCTTTGAGAGGTTCTTTGGTTTCTTTCTTCTCAATTTTTTCCCCTACAAGCAGGCTGTTTCCAAATTCTAACATTTCTCCTTGAATAGTGTCGTCAGCAGTCAGATATTTCTTTCTGACCACGTCGCTAAAACACTTGTTCAGGCCCTTATCTTCTGCTTTTACCTCAATTACCTCGTGCAGTACATCTCTTCCTTTCTAACCTCCCACATATTCATATCACCTTCTCTGTACAATCATCTACAGCTAAGGTATATCTGTCCTGCCATTGAGTCTGACCCAATGTATCTTTACCACACCTTGAATCCATCAACCCCCTGATTACAACATTTAAGCTCCTTCCCCCCATTTCAGAGCTTTGCTCTGCTTATTTATTCAAGTTGGCCCTTATTGCACCTCCTCCCCACCACCTTGGCAGCAATTCCAGCTTTGACAGCTGACTCCCTATTTCTCTGTCAGACTAATAATGGTCTCTTCATTGCTACCCTTTTTTTAGCCAAATAACAAGGCCACTGCCCTATTTTCTTTTAAATTCCTTGTCAGTACACTCTTCTGATGAAATGCCTACATGAAAAAATGCAGCAAAGACTGGTAAGAACTGGGGTAGGAAATGAAATGGTGAGACTACATTTGCCTAAATCATTCAGAGTAAAAACTGTGATTCCTCTCCTACCTGTCCACTTAGGACCTGCAGAGAAAGGTCTGTGCTTGACCACTGCCCCATTCTTACACAGCTCTTTACAAAATCTATCAGCTAGGGTGAATGCCACCTCGATCTCCATCTCTGCATTGCCCATCAACTTTGAAGCTGAACAGGTTTTAACTGAGGACAGAATTTGGCCTGTTTCCTTAATTAAATATGGTCCTGTCAGAATGCTCTTACATTAGCTGAGGAAAAAAAAAAAAAAAAGAGAGAAAAAAAATTAAATTATGGAGAAAGGGTTTAAATCAGAAAAAGTCATTAAAAAGACATCATTAAATATATGGGGATTTAAGCAGCTTTTACCAAAGAATGCATCTGGAAAGAAAGCCTAACTGTATTTTTAAATCTGACAATTGTGATCTGCTTTTTAAATCCTAATCTTTAAAAGACAAAACTACTGTACATTGAAGAAGGCTGGGGAGAACTTTTCATGCAAAGTCAATAGCAGTCCTAAAATTCAAGGACAGATAAGAGGTATGCTTCAGTCTTATATTTATAAAGTGTTATTCATCCTCACTTGTATAATATGTTTTTGGCGAATCCTAAATCACCTAATAGTGTGATAAAATGCATGTGGGCACACGTGCCAGCATTAGAATGTTGCAATAAATTAACTTCTAATACAGAAGCATAACTCCACTTATTTATCTACGCACAAATACACACTTGCAGGCATACAGCAAGCATGTAACAAAAATCACAAACCAAAAGCCCTGATTCTGCATCTCTGTAAGATGACAAAACTTCCAGCATGTTAATGGAAAATGAACTGAAGAACCCGAGTACTGCATAACTGCATGCTGCATCCTGAAAGATTCATACTGAGTTTAATTGGAATAGGTACGGATGCACTAAGTGAGTATCACATAAAATATAGACTAATATAAAGAATCAGAAATCAACTGCTGCCAACTTTACCTAAATATTGGCATGACAACACTGAAATTATATGGACATAACCTTATATATACCTCATCAGACTTTCTAACCACTTACACTCTGCTAGAGTGGTCACCATTAAAAACTTTACTGCTCAGTTTTTCCAAATAGCTAGCATTACTCTTTTATGGTATTTTCTATAGTTAGTATATAGAGTACAGAATATTACGATGAAGTTAGTGACTTGCAATGTTATTTATAAGAATTTTAATGGAAGATGCTGTATTCTGTCTGTTGTAAAATTTAAAGCGTAATATTTTCTCCTGTTTTCTCTGTTTTAAACAGACTGCTCTAAGACTTTCTGTGTACCTCCAGTAACTGTTTAGAGTCTATTACTATGGGAACTGAGTATCACCTCAGTGTACTCTACATTCAGTATCAATGTATGGTTTAGCTGGCTGAGGCCAGCACTTTCTCCTCATTTACTTTGTACTGATATATGACCATACTGATAAGAAAGAGATAGACCTGCTACACTTATAATGAATAATTATATAATCAAATACTGTATATTAACCTGGTCTCTGGCCAATCTAGCACCTGTCTGCCAAGTTCATAATTACACTGTTCTAAAGTGAAGGGTATGAAATACATTCATTTCATGCCATTTTTGGTCTTATTCTAAAGTTCATTTAGTAGCTAGCTAGTATTGACAACAATTAAAGTTTGCAAATACAGGTCCTGATTTCTCCTATTTACATACTTTTTGATGTCTCTTTTCTCTATATTTTCCAACCCAATACATTGTTTATACTTATTTTACATCTTATTTATTTGCTTAGCGATTTTGTATTTTGCAGGCTTGTTCCAACATGTTCTTTAGCAAAAACTTAAAACCATATATTTTTATACAAACTCCATTGAAACTAAAGCTAAAATCATCAACACGCTTAATATAAAATTACATTTGAATTGCTGACTTTTATGGCACATCCAGCTGTAATGATACATTACTTATCAATGCCTCACTTTTAATGTCAGACAAGTTATGTTAAGCTAGCTTGTTCAAGTAATGGATTTACTGATTAGTTCCTGTTTTGGTCTATAATTGTTCAATGATTTCCTCAATATTAGCTTAACCAAAAAGCTTATATATAATTCTTTGCAATCTGCTTGACAGAAATACAGAACATTCATGAGAATCACAGTTTAAGTTAATCAATAAAGGTTTTATCAAGAGTTTTTATTTATAGCTAATGCAAATGTTTAAAAAAATGTTACAGCCATTAATTATTAGCAGTTTTTTTAAAGCACAAAGTAAGAGTTGAATAAATGTACTTTAAGACACTTAAAGCCTAGGCATTCTTTTTAAAATGACTAGCTAAAGAGCCCCTTGGGCTGTCTTTTTACTGCTTTTCAAAGCTCTAATAGCACTTTTTCACCAAAGACACACCCCTTGAATCCTCCGAGAGATACAATAGCATAATTGTTCTTTTAGGTTTTAAGGCCTTGACATATCTGTCACTGAAAGAACAGTGAATAATAATACCAGAACTATTTTATGCAAATTCCACTTAGAGGTTTCAAGATTTTTGTGAGACTGATCTTGCCTCCTTGTTGACAGTTTTATTGTCACATTAGCTTTACATGAGAAAGTGGTAAAGTTTTTGTCTTTGTTAAATAATACCCCACTTTAAAATCTTTTAAAGTTAAAAACAAATACAAAAACAATGAGATGGAAACATCAATTTTGAAAGGTATCAAAGGAGAAAACAGTAGTCACTTGTAAGAATTTTTTCCACTGCCTTTCATTTTCAAATTTTAAGTCACACTCATTATAATGTGTAATATGGACAAAAATGAATATTTACTTGCATATATGTGTATATTTACACACACATATAGTGTTATGAATAAAACATACCAGAATGTGTATTCTTAGGCTAGTCAATGATGAATGGCTCATATCTCAAGGTCGCAAAACTACTGAATACTTTCTGTGTATATGTATGTTCATAGGCAGCTGATTGTATACAAACAAAATGCATGCTAATATGTTGCAACTACTAGATTCAGTTGGCAGAGAGGGGTTGAGGGAAATATATGCGTACACTACAGAAGATGCTTTTAGGTCAGTTTTGCAAAGTTTTCTGAGATGCAAGGATCTGAAGAAGATGCCATCTAAGACACAGTCACAAATACTTATACAGTATTTTTCACTGTATCATACACAGAGCCTGAAGCCTGTCTACTCCAGCACCAAGCAGTATACTGTAGATGTTTACAGAGTTTACAAATAAATCATTTTGCAACAGGGACTTTTTATTTATGTTACACTGAAAACAATTGTACTTTACCCTTCTATCTTCTTCACTAAAGAAGGTAAAGAAATAGTTTTGATATGAACCAGAAGAGTCTTCTGACTTACATTTAAAAGCACCCTTAGAATTCCTCATACCATGCCTCTAGAGCCAGTCCAATCCGGACCAAATTCTTATGACTCACACCTCTCTCCTTAAAATGCACTAAGACAAGAAGCTCAAGAATGTCTACAGAAAACACATAGTTAAAGAAGACATTCAGCAAGGGTGACACCCCTCTTTTTTGCAAGTTCCTTTAGGATAGAACATTTTCCCTTCAGTATAGTGTCATCTCCAAATAATTGCATATAAAGTCAGAAGTTTAGCCAGCTCCAAGGTCAAAATTTTTTACCAAAAAAACAATAATAAATAAAATAAATAAATTGTAATAAAAATATATATGTATCTCCCTGTTACCCTAGCTTCTATGGCAAGCAACCCCACCCAGAACGATATCCAAATTCCTTACAGAGCAAGTAAAAGCAGAATATCCCAGTACAATCTCAGTGTTTAACCCTGGGTTATTTCACTACAATATAACCCCAGAGGCCATATATAATCCTTCATGGGAATGGGAGAGGAGAGGTAGGAATTGTGCTATATGGCTTCATAACCTTTTCAGGAGCCTGGATGTGTCCAAGCATACAGAAAGTGGGAAGGGAGGATTCACAGAATCTGAGAGAGTTATGATGTGCAAGTGTTTTTGCAATGGATTTTCCCCTCTTCAAATATACTTGTGTACATTTATATTGTGGTTCTAATTTGACTGTTTTCAAAGCATTGTGTCAACTTATGTGCACTTGTTTGATTGCGCAGGTGTGCAGAACTATCTAGTACTGGTGGAAAGGTAACTCTGCTGAAGGGTATAATATGAATCCTTATGATTATGAAAGTAATCCTAGGATATTTAATATTAATGAGGAGCAAACATGACCTCCAATTTTAAGCTCTTACCTGAAAGCACTATTACAGTGTAAACTACACAGAACTGTAGTATAATAAAAAGTTATTTTTTCATAAATTTGTGCAAAAACTTCTACATTTAATATAAAATTGATTCATACTATTTTTATACTGAATCCGGATGCATAAGCTTTTACTACTGAAAGTCAAGAAGCACCAGGTTAAAACATACAAAGTTTTTCCTTGAGTTAAAATCATTATAAAGACACAAATCAGATTCATATTTACCAGGTTATATCTCATTTGCAAAAAAATGTGGAGATTCACAGGACTCTCCTCTCTCAGTACTGGTTCAGGAAATACCTCTGATCTGAAAAAACTCCACATTTTCATTTGTAAAGCAAAGGTTTGCTATTGACCAGACTGTGTAACACTTGTGTAATCCTGGTGCTGAGCAACACGTCTACCAAGCATCTGTAGCATAGCCAAGAGAATTACTTGGAAGACTGCTCAGGACTGTGTGCGGAATTCAACACTGTGCTCGGTGATCCTAAAAGATATAATGATAATGAGACAGCTCCCATTAAGTTGTGGAATTACAGGAAAAAAGGCAATGTGCCAGAAACAGGGCAGCTGAACGGGCATTAGTGTCAGCCCCAGCCTCTGGCACTGGGTATCTTCCTGGAGATGATCAGGCTAAGTTGATGTGGGCCTGCAAGTGGCTTGGTGGGACAGGACAGCATGTGGCTATGGGGAGCTGGAGACCATCTCTGCAGTGGCATTGCTAAGGCAGAAACTGTTGTCCCCAAGGTGCTAAAAAAGAGTACAGGGCAGGGCCATGGACAGAGTCAGAGACTGGAGAGAAGCTTGGTGGGGGTGTTCAGGTCATCAGTGCCCTAGTGAGGGGAAAACTTTCTGAGTCACCTGCCTGGAGATTTCAAGGGGAAACCACCATTGCTGAGTGCATGGACTGCATCTTAAGTCCCAGCAGGGATGCAGAGGAGAATGCAGTAGATGACTATTGTTCTGAGTGGTACATCTGCATAAAGGATTTCTATTAAATTACTACATATTCTGCATTCAGACAAGCAGTAACATCAAAACCCATACTTCAGGGCTTTGGTTGGTCAGGAAAGATTTATTTCTTCTAAATGCAGAAGTACTCAAAAGCAGGCTGGAGCTGCCTTATTCTGAATCAGCACAGACTGGCTATGACAGGAGACAAGCACACTAGATAATATATATCTAAGGGGAATTTAATTTACAGATGCCTGATTGATATAGCTTTCTTGAACGACTCAAGCTGGTAGGGATACCAGGAATTTTCTGCCTTTCCCTTCAGTCTGGAGTAGGTTTAATTTCCTGAAATTTCTCATGATCATGTAATTTCTTCCAGTTCTTTCCCATTCCAGGGGCTCATGTACTGGGGCATGGCATCCCATTAGGTGTACATGTGATGTTTAACTTTATGGTGGATTACTTTAACTTACATAACTTTATGGGATGCTCAGTATCCATCCAAATAGCAATGACTTAACACTGTATGAAGCTCAATTAAAACACGGTCTTATTCTGATTATTTTGGCTCCTTGAGATGAATTCTAACATATATCTAATAACTACTGAATTAATATCTAATTTATAACTACTTAATTTTTTAAAAAATATATATTTCAGTTCTAATTAATGCCAAAATGATAGCTAATCTACTATCAGTTGTTGTCAGGCATCACAAGTACATTATGGTATAAATATAATAAGTTAATCTGTTCCCTGAACTAAAAATTGTATCCTAGAGATAGAAGCATTTCAGGAATTGGTCCATGGTGAGGCTGTAACACAACTTAAATAACAAATAGGAAACAGAATATGTTTCTCTAGTATAACTTGAGAAATTAAAGAAACTTTTAGACAGCATGACGCATGAAGTAGAGAGTGTATTTTTAAATACAAAGATTTTTTTCTTCCTGCTTTACCTGTATCTCTTCATTTTGTGGATGCTCCTTAATTCCCTGCACATTCTCTATCATCAGCTCTAAACTGAGATCATGTCATCTTTATATCATCATGCCTGCAGCTGAAACTTGTCTGCCTGCACAAGCTTATTTTCCTGCTGATTTAGTATGTCCAATTAGAAGTCTACATCCAAAAAACACCTTTCTACAAATCCAGCCCACTGAATAAAACTCATTATCTTAAGCCATTTCTTTGGACAAAGGTTATACTTTTCTGAGCGATATTAAGCAATTTGTCTCAACATCACTAGCTTAATTGGTTTAGATCAGAGCTATACTGTTTTGAGTATAAGGGTGTGATTAATGTGAACTAAATATGACTGGATCAGAGCAGCATCAGTCTGCAGTATACACAAACCCATTATCGTTAAAACTGCTAGAGTCCTTGCAAAAATCACAGCCTTGCTAAAAGAATCCCTTGAAAAAACCACCAGAGCAGATGAAAGGTATCTTAACTGTGCTGAGGACTTTCTGTCAAAGATGATGTTCTGTGAAACAAGATAGTTTTCACTAGTCAGGAGGGCAAGTTATGACAAGAGGGGCCACATTTCACATTTGGTAAGGAGGTGTAAATTAAATAAATAAATAATCAAATAAGAAGGCTATCTAAGAATAGTTGCAGAAGCAGTTCTTTCACTGCCAGGCACATTGAATTGATGCTAAGGAAGGAGGGATGGACAGAGACTAGGGAAGCTGAGAAGAGGGAGGGAAGGGAGTGGTCCTGCCCTGTGGAAGTGTTTCTTTGCATCTGTCAAGTGCCTCAAAGGGCAGAAGTCACTCTCTCAGATGACGAAAGCAGAAAAGGGCTCTATTCTGTTTTTATATTGTTAAGTCCATCTCAGGACTTGAGAGCCTGATACAGTGTTCAATTGGCAAAAATGGCTATAAGAATAGCAATTGCAGCAAATGAGTAACTGAAGAAGATGAGTTGAACAATCAGATAAGAGACAGAAAATGGCACAAACATACTACAGAAGAATGGAAACTCAGCAGAATAAATAGATAATAAAGTCAATAACAGAAGACCCCATGAAGCACAAAGGGAATGGAAAAAACCACCTAATGGAGCATGTGACTCAGGCACAACACAGCAATATGCAGATTGGATTCACTATTACTCCAAGTGATAAAACACGGGCATCTCAGCATGCCTGGAGGTGAGCTCTCTCAGCCCCCTCTCTTTCAATAATTAGTGAGGAAATATCGTAAACATTAATCTCCATTCCACATGAGAGGCACATAGGGAACTAAGCCTTATTCCTTCGTCACCTCTATAAACACAATGAAATTTTATTCTCTAACTCCTGATTCTCCAACTCCCATAGCAATCCCATCATCTTTATTTTAGCTTGTTGTTGGAATAGAAAATCTCGTGTTTATCATAGCTATAGCAAACAGAAATAAAAGAATTGAGCCTTTATATTTACAGTATTGGACTTTTGCAGCCAGTCAACAACATCCCTTCACGGCTAAGCTCTAAGATCTCAAATGATCTCATGCATTCCCATGTTTCCCTTACCAACCTATCTCTAACCAAAGTAAAATCTAAGCTTCTATATCCAACACATCTCTTTGTAAATGTAAGTTAGTCAGTTTAAGCTTAACATGTCAAAGAAAGGGCTGCTTCTCCCATACTTCCCCATCACTGTGGATGTTATCCACAACTTGTCTGCCACTCAGGCCCATAACAACAGAAACCTCTTCAGCTCAGGGCCCTGTATCTATGCCCTCACAGTGAAACTCCAACTTTTCTTGAGATTCTTTCTGCATCCCATTCATCTAAACAACATAATCAGACTCCTACCTCTCATCTTCATCGCTGCAATGTTATTTTCTCAAATTCTGACAAATACAGCCATGCCCTGCTCATATCCATTCACAATTCTGCTGCAAAGATTTTTCTCAGGCTGTTGCTTTGACCATGTCATTCCCTGTTCTGTATCCCCTTGTCTTGCTTTATGTTTCTATATGAAACATAAGCATCTCCAGCCTTCCATGATCCAGCAGAGTCTATGCTCCGCCTATGTGTCGTTTCTCAATCAATAGTTCTCATCTTGGAACAATTCATAATGTTAGCTTCTTTCTCAAGCTTATCAGGTATCCTATCATGAACAAGTTGCATATTAGTATTTTCAGAAAGTTTTCAGTGCAAAAGTCTCCCCTAAAACCTCTTTTTTTATTAATTTCTTTTTTTTTTAATTGATATCTACAAAAGCCAATTACTAATTAGTTTGCTGTTGTACTAGTCTAGATTCTCTTCTGCTCCAAGATCTTCTCGGAGCAGAATGAGGATTTCTTTGTCAGAGAACAGGTTACATCTCCCAGGTTATCCTGATCTACCAGTACTGACAATTGATTTTGAGACAGGATTCTTGAGAAATGCATTTACTTAAAACAGCTGGCAGTAGAGACCTTCAAGGCAAGTATCAGTCAAGTCAGCAGAACAGAGTTCACTTATCTTGCCTTTCCTCATACTCCTAAACCATGAAAGCCATCTTCTAGAGGCAGAGTTGAACACAAGATGTAGGAAGTGTCTCAACTTTCCATTAATAGTTGAGTCAGAGCTTCGTCTGAGTTTGGCAAAACTCACTGCTGGTCAGTTTATTGCTTTGCATTTCTTCCACAAGCACAGAGAAACAAAAAAGAAGGGAAGGACTTTGTCCTCCCTACCTTCTGCCTGCTTCTTCCAACAAACATTCAAACATTAAATGTATTCCATTCCAACTCTTGCTGTTGTTCTCCCTTCTCATCCTCCAATTTTCATCATTTTCGGAAGACTTCAGACACTATCTCTTCTAAATTCTGTATGAGTCTCCTACATACACTTCCATTTATGGTCAGAGGTCAATATAACCTTCCACTACTTTTCTGTAGTCCCATCCTAACATACTGAAAATACTGCTTATTGTCGTTTCCTTACCTTTGCTGTTTAGATATTCTCTTCCAATACACTTTCCGATGATTCTATTCAAATCCTGAGGTGCCAGCAGCTACAATTCCAGCCTTCAGTTCAGCAGTACAATGTAATACAGAGTAAAGGTTTTTCTGGCTTGTTCAGGACTTTTATCAGCTGAAAAAAAATAACAAATGATAGCTTTTAATGTCTATATGACTTGAAAAGTAAATAAAATTAATTTGGTGGACGGTATCTAGTTGTACGTGTCAATTGCCTTAAAGTGGGTCAGTGCTCAGAAATGAAAGCTCCTACTAACTTGGATACTGGGAAAGTGCTAACATAAACTTCCAAAATGTCTAGTAATTCTGTGCTAGTTACTTGCCTTGTGTTGGTCTCTTCATTGTTTGAAGGCCAAAATTCAACTTCAAGAAAAAGAATTTTAAAAAGTAATCACACAGATGTATAGAAAAGTACATAAATGCATCCTTGACACAAAAAAAAAAAGCAAATCACAACACTTATAACTTCTTTGCTTTTCTTTCTCCTCCCCCTTTTTCTAAAGCATAAAAAGAATTAAAGGGAAAGAAAAAAAAAAAAGGAAACCTGGCATAGTTATCATTCATGTTGATGTCAACAGCCCTGCATAGACAGGTAACAGGAAAATACCACCCCAGGGATCCTATTCATGGTGCACAGCAGGACCTTGTCTGTAATTACTGTGGCCTAGTTATTTCTCAGGGAAAAAAGTCCAACACCAGATCCTTTTTTTTCTTAATAGGTGAAGTTGAACCTAAAGCACTGTAATTTTAATCAAATCTTTCCCATCTGTGTGTAGTGTTTCTACCAAGTTGAAGATTTAAGTGTATGTTGTAGGGTTTGCTGAACAGTCCCAGAAGGGGGAGAAAGGGCAGAGAGATGGTAATTATGTTACACTTAAAGGTATTTCTGTTGCCAGGGAAGGTTTTTTTGTTGTTGTTGTTGTTTTTTTTTCATTTCTCTCTGTCTCTTTTCCCCCTTCTCCTAGTGAGGGTTAAGATTATGTCATGGACAGAAGGGAAATACTGCAATGGAAAGAAGGCAAAGCCAGAGTGAGAGGGGGAACCAACAAAGCAGTTTATAATATGCCCATGAATGGTTTTAAAAATAAAAGGTTTCTAGAATGATGATGAAGTAGTTTGACATAGTATTTTCTGCATTGCTTTTTTTTCCTCAGTGAAGTCTCATACTCAGAAACTCTAAGTAAGAGCTTATAATATTTTTAATATGTTTTATTTATGAAATCTCTAAGATTACTTAGTTTGCAGTACAAGTCTGCTATTTGTGCCATTTTTGTTGAATCACACAATTTTGAAATTATGGCAAAATTTAAACAGGAGAAAGATCAGCACCCTATGTCAGATATTTCAGTCTAGCAACTACTAGGCCATAAAAGAATATTAAGGAAATATGTCCCTTAACACTTTTCAGGAATGAATATAAGTCAAGAAACCAACAGCTAATATAAATAGCTTATCCAGAGAAGGGTTTATTCAGCTGTTCCAGTTTTAAAACAACAACATGCTTAAAATCAAGCTGGTATGTGCTTGCATTCTTAAAATGAATGCTATCAAAATACATTGTTTCTTTAAGTTATGGTTTTCTATTTTGATCTGTTACCACTTTGGTTCCTAGACAATACCAGTATAACAAGTATGATGCTTAGTGTTCAACTATTGCTTATAATTGAACTGTTTCTTCCCCCAGGTTATGTGTATATTTGGACAGCCAGTCTGCAGCTCTAAAACCAGTCAAACGCCAGGTCCCATTCCCATCGTATGTTCTATAAGCAAGAGGGTAGCTGTGTTCATGCAGAGGTTAATAATAATGCAAATGATTGAGTATCTCAGAGGTGCAGTCTAGATAGCAGAAATTTGTAACATCTGCCCTAACATACTTACTTAAAAGGAAAGTATGATAAGATTTTTTATTTACTGGAAGTGGACAGATAATACCCAAGTTATTGGCTGGTCAAATCCAAGCATACAGATTTATCCATGTGGTTTTATGTCCTACCTCTTTAAGAGGGTACAGTGCGAAATACCAGTACCAGTTTGTGTCCACAGCCTTTGAGTTTCCTTACATACCAGTCTGGGCTACTTTCGTTAACATTAGATCAAAATAAATTGTTAGAAATAGCAACATGAACAAGCTATACATCCTGAATCAACTGTTTCTTCCAGACTGCAAGCATTATGACAGCACTATGGTAAGTTGGAGACTAATTTCTTGGCTTTTGTAGATATGTGAAGCCAAAAAGTAGTTATGGATTTCCTACCCACCAGACTCTTTGGTCTAAGGTTTTGCTTTCGCCTACTCTTTCTGGAGGTTCCTCACAACGGACAGAGTCTTTCCTTATAAAAAGTCTCATAATAGATATTGGCCCTCATATAGTAACTATTTGCAAAACCATTGTTTATCAGGAAATAAAGTTGTTTATGATGTCTAAGAAAATTAAGTCCCAAAAACATAACTAAATTTTTTTTTTTTTCAATCCTGTACACCTTCAAGAAGTTTGAATTCTGCCATTACATGACATTAATAAATCCAACCCTACATTTATACATTAACATGTGACAGCATATTATTACATTTATATGTAGAGGTAAGTGCACATTCTAGATGACATATACACCAAATGGTACACCAAAATATTATCTTTGAACAAATTTATTATAGCTAGACTGTTAATGGGTGAGGGAAGAATATGCTGTCTACAAAGATGAGTCCACATGAGCTTCAATAAAGCCTTTATAACATCATGATCTGCCACATTTACTACAGAGTGACTGTCTTCATAATGGCTGGAGAGGACTGAATTTTGGCCTACTTTCTTGTGGAATAATAGAAATTTCTCCATATGTCTGTCAGTCTCTCTGTACCTTTTCAAACCATTGGCCACCTGCAGCTACATGTGAAAGTATAAAACTTTTAAATATAATTAAATCCCTAGAAGTTTTGTGAAAATCAGTGGCTGAAGAAAGGAAGTCCCTCTTGACTTCCCAACTAGAAATAGCAGGAAGAACTTGACTCTTATATGTTCCTCTTGGCAGCAGCCAGCTAGCATGCGCACGCAGTGAGTTTGCCACACAGTCTACGTGTCTGCAGGGGAACTGCAAGGGGGAACATGGAGCTTCACTAGGGTCTGGTAACACCCAGTGAGCACCTTAGGAAACCTGGCCTTACACATTCTGCTCCTCACAGGCAATGTGATTTTTAAAAAAACTAAAATATCTTCTGTGTCTCTCCTATTGTACAGTCAGGGCTGCTCTAAAAATCTGCCTTTGCCTTGGGCAAACTTCTTTTTAAGAACTTCGGTTCATGGGTTTTATGGCCAGAAGGGACTTTCTAAAAACCTTGAGCTCCTAGCTTGACCTGCATAAGAGAAGCTACAGAATTTTATCTCGTAGTTCCTGAAGGATTATTCTCCTTTGCTATGTAAGTGAACTATATTGAATTTAATAATTCTAAGGAGCAAAGAGATTTTGAGGTTAAGGATTATTCTCATCTCCTGTCTAAGGCCCCTATCCAGCAAAGTCTTCAAGCACTCGAAAAATCATATGAATTCAGTAATAGTATGTGTCAAATTAAGCAGATGTTTATGTTTTTCAATGAATCTTGCCTAAGCTTGTAATGGATTGCTATGGGGTTAGGCAACCAAATTCAGTTCTGACCTATAAAGCCTCATCCTTTTACAATTCAGTGTCTTTGGTCATCAGTCTGAAAAAGTCAAGTCATGACATCACTGTAAAAATGCCAAGTTTTTCACACTCTTCAGAAAATTATTGGTACACCAGGTAACTGCTATGCAAGATTATGATACATTGTCTAAAGTGACAGATTAGTCTGTAATCCTCAGAATACTCTTCTTACATGTGCTGTTTGATTTTGATTATGAATAATGACATATTGTGCTATTTTATTTCACTTGCACCCTAAGATATGTTTTCACCACAAGGTATAAATCACAATAAACTGAAATACCTATTTTTCAAGCTGTAAACATGGAGAAGCTACTACAAGGTAAATTAAACAAGTTTGGTATGTTCAGATTTTGTTACCTGCTAACTCCGCTGTTTTGCTGAAGTAAAAACATTGCTTCCTGATAAAATATCCATAAGCCTTAATTCTGAGCTACTCTATTTCCCCTTAAATATATATACATTTCATTATTTAGTATTATATATACGAGAACATATAAGTATTTGAACTTTACTTTGTAATTTAATATTATAGAACTAGCCACTTTTGGATACACTTATATGTGCAAGTTTTCCTAGACAAAATAGATATCGAGGTGAACACAACATAAAAGTAACTTTTACTAAGTTTTGGTTCCTTCATTTTTCCACGAGAAAAAAATCATGAAGTGCTAACCACCTACACAGTAAAAAATCCCTTTCTACCCTCCAAAAAGCAACCCAAGTCATTAACCTTTTTTAGAAAATTTTAGTTTTGCTTCTCATGTCAGCAGGACTTTAAGAAAAATATGCCACACTCAAGCCAAATAGATACTTTTTTTCCTAATCTCTCGAAATTGTTTTTCAGTGTTTTTTACAACTTGCCTTGTCTATGCATTTTGATATATACCTTTTGCAATAGCATGTTATACCAAGACACTGTATATGCAGATAATTAAATGTTTCAGTTAGGAGGCACTCAAAATATACCTGTGATATTACATTATGTCAGTATGATTCTTAGGCTGTGATGTGTATTATTGGTTAATTAAGGCATGGGAAATAACGTATATGAAAAGATATGTCTTCTTTACTTCCAATGAAATAAAAATTTCAAATCAAAAGCATCTGTCTTTTTTAGTTTATATGTCAAAATGTAATTGGCTATGGTTGGGGTTTGTTGCCTTTATTACTTTTAATAGCTGTACAGCCACTGATTGCCCAAGCTGATGGTTAATTTAATTTCTGTCAATAGAATATTGGGGCTGTCTGCATATTCAGGCCATGATTAACTGCAGCAGAGTCCATAACAGTAGTGTTATTATTACTGCATTTAACTACCTCTCAGGAGAAGACAAATTAAATTATGTTGAAAATGCTGTTGATTATCATTACAGACTTATTTGTAGAGCACAATTACTGATCTGTTGTAAAATAAATCAAATTTTTTATCATCTTGGTATAAATTAAAAGTAATGTAGGAGAATGGAGAGTGGTTACTGAAAGAGTTCAGGCAGCTTTGTATAAGTCAACTGAGCACTGAATTAAAATAATAATCACAGATGAACATGATATATTTTAATAACAAGCTACTTCATGACCAAGTGTGCCTCATAGATTATAGAACTTCAACAATAAAAAAGCAAACTTAAAATGTTTTATGTGCTGTTGACTTAAACAAAAGGTTGAGGTCTTCATATAAATTATTCTCTATTGTTTGTTTTACACAAACTGGAAACACAGTTCAAGCAACCAATTTAAGGCACCACTTAAAAAATATAATTACGCTAATAGGTTACATATGACAGTACTTTAGTTGTCCTCCTCCCTCTGTAATATACTTATCTCTGCCATACTGTATTAGTAGTACCTTATGGAATGTGGCGCTTTACTGATAACTTTAGTGAAAACAAAATATGTGCAACATACTTGCAAATATTTAATTACATTGAATGCTCACTATTAAATGCCCCCTAACCCTACAACTTCAGAAGGGGTTAGGCAGTCACTTACTGATTCATGAAGACAAAAGTGAGTAGGTATAAATTAATATTACCCTCTCCTCTTCAATAGGTAAGTGATCCAGCTTCAGTCAAGTTTCTTCAGACCATCAGTAACGTCAGAAAAACAAGAAGAGGCAATGCAAGGGAGACAGAAGTAGACGTCCTTTCTTTCCACCCCAGTTAGCAGAGTTCTGTCTGAATATGTCTTATAGGACTGGTTCCTCAGCTGGCATGCACACACTAGGTCCTTCAGCAAAACTCTGAAAAATAACATCAACTAGGGATCTGCTTAGAGGGACTTGTACCACTTACAAGCATCCTTAGAAGTTATACTTGCCCTGCTCAACCATTCAGCAATCTCTGATGCAAAACAGGTCTTACTACAATGTATTCCAGAATTCCTTACACACAGAAAAAAAAACCTGTTGGCATACATGGACATTTTGTCTACAAAGAAGCCACATAAAAAAGCCTCAGAATAAGCCATTTAAATAGATGTCCATCAACTTGAATTATAGAATTCTACTTTCAATTTTTCCAAACATTACTGCTTTGATCTACAATCATCGACATTTTCTGCTTCAGAGTTACCTCTTCTCTATCTTCCCTACATTTTCAGCAGGAGTCAGTCAGTCATTTCCATGAATGAACTAAATCTGCAGTAAGAGTACTTGAAACTCACAGTTCCTGATGTGCCAACTCCTCTGAGTTTTCGTTCCCACCACACTGATCTCCTAACTGCATTAGGCATGCTGTGGCACTCCCGATATGCTAATCACATCCATTATACACCAAGCCTTGCAAAAACTTATATACAGCTCCAGAGTATACAAGCAAATTACATCTCTATAGCACCCTTTGGCCTAGGAAAAATATGATGGGCAGCAAGCCACAAGTTCTAGTTGCAGCTCTTCATCTGACGTTAATAATTCTGTGCACTACATAACCCTTATTATGCAGCAAGGCCTCATTAAGAAAGAGACAAGTATCATTTGCCATATTTTGCAGATGGATTAACTCAGGAGCTGTCATTTGTGGTGCGGCAGGAATCAAACTCCAGGTTTTTAACAGAGCAGACCCAAGCTGCACATGCTTAGCCAAGCTGCATTTCAAATCTATGTGTTTGACTGTGTTCTCCACAGTTATCAAACCACATTTCCACACAAAAAACAGAAGCTGAACCAAGAAATCTTAACACTGCTGATAAACCTATGAGCACTAACACGATTTTGCATGACAGGAGTTTTCTTCCTTTGTTTTCTTTTGTTTAAATACATAAAAAATGTCATAGAAAATTCTGCCTTTCAGTAAACCAGCAATAGAAGTAATTTGGAGAAGTGTCTTAATTAGAAGAAGATCACAGAATTCAGAAAATTAAACTTCTCACACTGTTCTCTGCTGCTTTGTACAAAGCATAAAATCAATGAATGAGGTACAAGACATTAAAGTTTGTTCCTTAGTGTTTCTACGACTGGGTTTAAAGCTAGAGAAGTTGAGGTCTGTTCCTCACTCTGCAATAGATTTCCTTTGGTCAAGGTAAGGTGTCACTATTGTAATTCAATCTCTTCTTGCTATTATTTGTATTAAAAATGCATTATTACATTCCCACTTTCTTTCATCTTGCTTTACTGGCCTGAAAAGATCTGGTTTATGATTATTTAAAATAAGATTGTGTGTCACACAGGCTGTTCATTTAAACCATACACATCAGCATCACAGCCATCCACAGAATTGCTTGTAACAAAAAAAAAAACCTTAACTATTAGCTTTACTGTACATGAAATTCTACTAGGCACTTCAGGCTACCATAAGAAGGAATGGGCCCTGACACCTAGAATTTGTAATATAATTTTAAGTGTGAGACAAGACAAGTGTTAGCAAAACCAGAAGACGGGCAAGATTTTAGCTGTACTTTGAGGAAGCAAAGATATACAGCAGAAGGAAATAGAAAGTGTTCAAGATATAATCTGTGCTTAAAATATTCTCAGAATCCATTATGAAAAATGGTGATAGACTCTGAATGAAAGTTGCTAGCGAGCTTTCTATAATATGTTAGCAAAACTCACTTTTGTTCAGTTTGTACTAGAAGCCAAATAATTTTCAGTTTTCAGTGTAGGACTCACTGCTGACTTCCTTAGTTTTTCTGCTTTAAAGATAAGGACTTGTAGAAAATTGGTCCTGGAAAGCCTTAACAGATCATGGGGATAAAACCAGAATGCATAGTTCTAGGCTTCCTGTGTGCACATTTACGTAGAAAAAGCAAGTCAATCAAAAGCAGTGTATGTTTTTTAACCATTATTTCTGTTCACACACTGCTTCCCTCAGCCTAAGATAATGCTCTGTATTACAACAGAGGTTAGCTGAAGCTACAACAAATTCAAGGCTTTTAAACAAAATATTCAAGGTCTCAATGTGTGTGGATATATTCCCACCAGCTCCCACTGTTTAAAATTCTTGATGTTCAGTTCCAACACAGCAGATTAACACAAAATTGACCAAAATATGGTCATGTGACATTGAGAGAAAAATGTGTGAAATCATACGTGCAAAAGAAAATTGACTTAATACCGCCTGTTGTATTTTTTGAAGAGGTAACCAGTGTGAGCTCTGTAGACACAGGAATATAAAAGAATGCATCACTATTAATAATCCTCTTGATTAAAGATTACAAATATCCATAAAAATCACACCAGTCTGCAGTAAATGGTATGGATATGTTCTTTTAACAACAAATGCTTCGACTGAAATAGCAATGATATTTCAATAGCTGTGCTTAGTATGGTTGAAATGCACTCCACAAAGGGGGATCTCTGAAAGGATCCTGATATAGTAGTGGAGGGCACTGAGTTTATTTGATGTGACACACTCCATTCATCTTCATAAAAGTTTCAAACTCATGAGGTAGATACAAACCGATGTCTATTGTCATTTACTGGTAAACTATAAGGTGTAAACACTTCACACAGCTCCCTCACAAACATGAAACAGGATGATAGCTTTGATGGCACTGATGGATGATGTCCTTATGACCAGAGGAAGGAGACTCACATCAGCATTGACACTGTGGGATCTATCATCAGTTGTCTTTAAAACAAAGCAGATCACAAGATAGTACCAGAGCACAAACAGGTCACAGTGCTAAGAATTCATTCACTCCTCAGGAACAAAGCCACATAGTTGGGTGACTGCTCACAAGATGCCAGCTGTGAAGTTCAAAGGACTGTTCTGCAGTACATGATTATGCCTTATAGTTATGTCTTCCATATACAATTAATATATTCCATACATGATCAATCATATTATTGCATGATTATGAAATTATCCTCCATATATGACCATGCTACAATAACTACACCTCTTCCAGGACAAACATGGGGGAAAAAATTAGTCACTGAAAGAATGGTTGGACACAGCTTCCTATATACTTCCACATAAAACATACCCAAGAAACACATCTTCAGTACCTCACATCAGAAATAATTATGGATGAGAAACAGGAGATTCCAGCTCAACTTGGACAGGAGAGGTAATGTTTCTGGGTAGGAAAAAACTGCTCTAGTAGCCAGCCAAATAATTGCTCTCATTAACTGTCAAAGTCATCTATCTGTTCTTGTCAGAGCAAAACCATCCATAACTTCTCCCAGAGCTTGTTCAGTCTGAGGACAGACTTTCAATATGATCTTTAGAAATCTTTAGAAAAACACATACAATACCTTTAACTATCTTCATCAGCCTACCCTTGGATCTCTGTATACTCAGACACAGCTTTCTTAATTATAGCCTAATAGTTTTCTTAATCATTCAAAGTTATAATGAATAGCATCATGGAATGGAAGTAGATGATAATATATGTGGCACACTGACAGAACTCAAGGCAACTGTTAAGGAAGGGTATAATTATCCATATTTCACACATCTGTAAAATGAGGTGTAGAGGGGTAACATCTTTCACTGGACACAAGGAAGCTGCATCACACATAGAAGCAGTCATGTAACTTTTACTTCTATACTGTCCTACTGTGTTTTGAAATGTAGAGTAAATTAGACATTACCATAAAGTATCCTGTAATCATGATTTTGATTAAACCCCAGATCATGTTAAAATACTGGATTAAGTTCAATATTTTAAAAACAATTACATCCCGTTCAATAATAGAGGAAACAGGCTGAACATTTTGTTTTATTGATTCTAATTAGAAATATATGCTTCATTTATCATAATACTCTATAGGAGATTAAGATGCACAAGAGAGTTCAATCTGACATGACTACATTGGCAGGTTGGGAATAAGTACTTTTCTATAAATTAAGCTCATCACTTTAATAGGAGATGGTAAAAAATATCTATAGGGATGAGTAAATGATTGTTACATCAGTACCTGGTATGTGACTTAGATTCCTAGTTTTTAATTCTTAAGAAATATTTTCACCTCACTGTTAGGTTATATTTTCATCTTCCAGCAGATATTTGTAGGCTAAATGTTGTAATGAACATTTCTGCTTTTCCAGGAAAATCTTATACAAGCCACTCAAATTGTCTCCATTTTTTAATTCAATAAGAAGATTTTTATAATTCTCTGTTAGACCAATAATTCTAGATTCAGTTACATGTGACAGATAGGTTGCTAATGCCTGTAAAACTTCTTGTTCAAACAGTATTCTTTGATACTCTTGGAAACCAAACACTTTACCTCTTATCCAGTGAAAATGTATGTGTTCAATCTTGTAAAATAATCAGATACCTTTATGGCATTTTTTTTGTACTATACAGCCAATTAAAAAGACTCTTCTGTAGAACACATGCTCTGACCTGAAGCCTACCCTTTCAATTGTAGTACTTTAGACAATTATGCTATTATTTTCTAGGGTGTGCTCTGTAAAACCTTTTGAATATCTGTGCCAGATTAACTTAGATGTTTGTCACAAATTGCAACTGTTACAAAAGTAAGTGTTAAGGAAATATTTCATTCTGATAAAATGTTTATTTTCCATTACTTTTTCCATAAAGGGGAAAGTTTTATCTGTCTGACCATTAACCAAGTTCCAAATAATAAAATATTGTTGCAAACTTGTGTACATGCAACTTACAAAGTATTTCCACAGTGAAGATCATTTTTATTGCTAGTGCTATTTTGATCTCATTATATGGATAGGTAGTATCTTTAACATTATTATTTGTAATAATTTATCAAACTTATTAAAAACAAAACACCAACACCTTGTACTAAATAAATCAAAAGAAAACAAATGTCTACTTGAGACATATTCTGAGGCAAATACAGGATTTGTTTCAAAAGTCAGTGTGGGGCAATACATCATAGTAATAACTACTTGGGTATCTATGTAACATTTCAACAATGAAGTCTCAAAGCATAAACTGAATGTACCTGGACATATTTTACTGATGAAAAATCCAAGCTCCCCAAATTTAAGGACATGGTGTGACTCTGTTAGTCAGCAATATGATCAGGAAAGAATCCATGCACCTTCAAATTCATATTAGAGAGACATATATACACCATGCTAAATCAGCCCTATAACTGTCTTTTATAATAACTAACCCTGATTCTTATTTTGACTAAAACAGAAAAAAATAAAGTAAATAAATAAACAAAAAGAAAATACAACAAAGTTGTCAATAAAAGAAAAACAAAACAAAGCCAAAGTTAAGGAGTAGTCTTTTCTTACTGTATTCTGTCCAGCTAAAAACTTATTGTATTACATTAATTTATTACTACATTGTTTTTAAATCTGAAGATTCATTATATTTCTTATGAAACCACAGAAATGAGGGCCAAAATATTTTGAAAGTCCATTGGACTAGTACCTAGAATAAAATGCAAAAGACAAATACCAGATATTAATCAGACTTCTGAATCCACAGCAGGCTTGTTGAACAAAAGAATCACAGTTATGCACAGAAGTTACTGTTTGATTTAATGTTCTGTGGTCATTCCAGGCTCAATATGAAATATAAATGCAGACCAGGCATGCTGTTTGCAGTCACTGTGTTCCAAATAACTCATATTACCTCTTTTCAGCTTTTAAAAAGTATAATTAGACAAGATTAGTCTAGTACTTAATCTGAAACCTGGGCCAGTTCTGGAAGAAATTGTTACTATTCTACAACATATTTTTAATTTACCCATGTTATCCTCATTTTATAGGCATGACTCAAATTTCTCTCAGAAACCTCCCCCATTCTCTCTTAAAAACAAAGTATACTTGCTACACATGTTTAAAAAATGCAAATAGAAGAGCAAAGGTATTTCCGACCAGAAATATTTAATAGATTGTCTATGCTTTAGCATTAGAAAAAACCCTGAGACATAAGAAATAAAAATTGTGGAAGCCTAAATTAAGAGTTAAGCTGTTTGTGAACATGTGTTTTTATTTGTTGTTATTGTTATTAATATACCAATCCATTGACATTTTAGATTAAATTGTGATCAATTCTATGGCTATGTCTAGCTAAAGGAAAACATATCAACTAAATAATCATAGTCCTTTAAGGGCATCAGGCAAAAATGTATGTTCTGTACACCAAAGTCTTAACTCGCCTGCAGTTAATGCATAAGCAACAGGCCTGGGAGCAGAAGGTTCATGTCTCTAATCCAGATCATCAGGCTTTATATTTGGTTTACTCAGGCGAGTGTCTCAGAAAATCAGTACTTAAAATATTCTCATGCTTTTGTTTGCTCTTATTGTGACTTACAAACATTTTGAACATTTCCTCTCGTATTACTCAGAGTAGCAAAACCCAAGATTTTGACACACATATTCTCTCTCTTCCACAAAGAGATGTTTTTCTCTGACTAAAACTGAGTTATGATTTTCTGGAGAGTTACACTTCAAGGGGCATCCCTACTGCTTTCAGTTTCCCTAAGCAAGAATCTAATTGAAATACAGTCAAAACCATAAAAATCTGAGCAGTACAAGGAGCAAACATAGGAGAAAGTATTACAAAGACAGAAGGTAGAAGTAGATGTTCCCTGCACAGGTGAAGAAGTTGACTTTGAGGCAATACGTTCATGGGTCCTGACATAATATCAGCTGAGGAACCCCTTGACATGAACTTCAGAAGTATTTTCAATACCATGTGCTGCAGGGATTGTATTATTTTAAGACTCATTTTTCTAGTATGCTTTTCAATATGATGCCCTAAATGTTCAAGTACACTGAAATCAATTGATAAAAAAATGCTAACGATAGATAGAAATTTTATGATCAAGGGCATTGAAAATGAAGTTGAGCTGCTTTAAATGCAGATATGTGTTCCTAGCTAGTCTAATTGATCCCATATAATACATGTAATTGCAACTTTATATCTTATTATTGTCTCCACAGGGGTTTTGTGGAAACAGGATGCTACACATTACACATTTTGTATGATAACACACAAACATTAGATTATATTTTTAAAGAATACAATCATGGAAACCTTAGTGAAAATGGGCAACATTATTTTTCATGGGAAATCTTATTTGTGGAAATATAGCCAAGGACTCATTTCCCACAGAAGACCACAGAAAAATGTCCAACTGCCTTTGATCAAAAGAAAACTAACTAGTAGTAATCCCTGTTAAGAAGAAAATTATAGCAGTATGTATGTGAAGGACTAAATTAGGGAACCAAGCTGAGAAAGGATTCAAAACTGAGAGTCCGTTGTTGCAAACATCATTTAGATTGCTACATCAAAAAAAAAAATCCTTCAACAATCCATTCTTTTTAAGCATCTTCCACTGATTCAACAAATAACTAGAGGGAAAAATAATTGTAAGAAATTGTTAAATTCCATTCACCTTCAATAAGATTCAGGAAAAAAAAAGTGGATATATTTAGGCGCTGTGACATAACTGTGGAAGTTAAGTGTAAATGACTTCAATAATTTTGTGGCTTTTGCTTAAGATCCAGGAACCTTATCCAAGTCACAAAGCAAATTTAACAATTTTGTTGCTCGCCATGTCTGTGCCCTTTAAAATAATTATAATTATTATTCTCAATAAATTTTGACTCATTCATTTATTCAGGTATTGTGACACCAATTACGCTTGGTGTAAAGATACACTTTTTTGTTTCTAGATATACAACATGATCCTTGGGCATTGAAATGGAACCTGTACATTACTTTTATATCTGTTTATTTTTCCATCTAAAATACATTTTACTAGTAATATGCCACTCTGCAAATGTCACCAGTTTGAATGATTTACTCTCTTTCCCATCATCAATAATCACGTTAAAAGTGGTATTAGGTATATATCTACACTCTACAGGGCCTCCTTCATGCACAGCCAACTTACAAAACTGAAATACTTAATTATACATTTTTATACTTTACTCTTCCATTTTAGGTAGACGACTAACAGCTTACAATATGTGGGATTAAGGTAGTTTTTGTCTTCCTTGGCCCCAAACCATATTCTGACCTCATCTGAATTTTGCTGTATGTATTTTGCCTTTGTGAACTCTTTTTCTCCTACATCATACAAGAAACTAGTTTGTTATCTCTTTAAAGAGCAGAACAATAATTCAACTTTGCTATGTTTGGGCATACAGATTGTCCGAAAAATATCATGTAGATTGTAATATTATTGTTATGAGAGAAAGAAAAGGAAAGACATTTTCTATTTTCAGAAGATAATCCTAACACTTGATGTAGCAACTGTGCTTTATTTTAAAAAATTTGATGCAACACTAGTTATGCATTCTTCCCTAAAAATAATGGCCTTTCTCCTCCATCTTGAGGCTTTTTGGACAATAAGAGTTGGCTGGTCAGAAAGTTACAGAACTCAGCAGAGGTCACCTGGTAAAAACTTTTACTTTCACGGAGGATAAAGGTCAGGTCATTGGTTCTTATAGCAAATACAGCTTTTAGTCAAATAATGGTCCTTCAGTCAAGCTATGCACTGAAAACAACAATAGAAACAAAAGACTGCCTGCCTTATTGGTCCCGAGGGATATCAATGTCCTCTCAGACCTCCTGATGTCAGGCCATTGCTGATTGTAATGGCTATCATGAATATTTTTAGGCAGAGGTCTAAAATTGGAAGATCTGTCACAAATGCTTTGCATCTTATTTGAATATATTCAGGGCAATACTGTGAGGTTTCTGGCAAAAGGCACTAGTTTGGGCTAAGGACATCTTATAACCAGCCATAAGCCACCATTTCTTCAGAAGAAGTCCATTACTTATACACTGGTTTGGATTTTCTACAACTGCAAGCCTTTTTGGTTTGAAGTTATTTGTTCAGCAGCCAACCTGAGTTCAAAATAACTTCTAGACTATATTTCCAGCATATGTGAAATATATGCTGTGATATAATGTCTGCTTCCTTCATTCTAGAAATGTCCAGAAGAATTAGACATAAAGGTAAAATTTAATGATTGTATGAGGACCACTTCTTTTGATTTCTGATTTTTATTTTTTTTAAAAAAAGAAGGCAAGATCTTAAGTGTCAATAAGTCAAAAGTAAACTACCGAGAAAATATAGGTAAAGCTGCAGGATTATCTCCTGCTTCAGAACACAATAGTTATCTAAATTCAGCTACCAATAACCACAAGAAACCACTCTATATTCTGCAAGGTATACCAGGAAATTGCAAATGTTAAACAGGTTCATGTATGAAACAGAAAAAGAATAGTGAGGAATTAACATATAGAGAATAAAGTATAAAAATTCTTCAGGAAGGACCTTTTCATAATTATAACATATAACCCAAGATTTTCCTTTCACATTTATCAAGCAAGGAAAAATAAACCAAGTATAGAGCAGCACACAAGAGATCATTAGCAAGATAATGAAGACAGACTTTAAGTCACTATACTAGATCTTTCCCTGTACAAAATTAATTTCATGGACTCTGTTGGCAAGAGATGTTTGGGAGAGAGCCAAGAAACTTATGGCAATAAATCAACAGGAAATAAAATAAACACAAATTAAAGATATTGTCAGAAAGTTAGTATCTTGGTGTCTTGCATTTTATAATGCAAGTTAATTCCTCACAAATGTTCCAGATATTTTTACAAAGGAGCATTTATTTAAAAAATGGCATTGATCCTAAGGACAATTGAGGGGACTTTAGTCAGAATAATCAGAAAGAGCAAAAGAAATCTCTCTGCTCAATACAGTTGGTTTTTTTTTAAAAACAAACCAAAACTACCTAAAGCTTAACCAACAAATACAAAAAAAAAGCTGAAAGCTGCCAAAAACTGTAAGTGTATGGTGATGGAAAGACTGCAATGTATAGCTCACTTCATAGCCAGCTGATGCTTATATTATGTTGAGCACTAACAGAAAGCAAGCCTGGCTGACACTGATCAGTTATCAAAAGAAAGAAGTTCGGAAAAATCCAAGTACTACAAAGTGTGACAGTTAATGTTAGTGGTACAATTTGTATCCTCTTTGCAAAATCGTTATACTGGGAAGCACAAAGACCATTAAAGCCAGTTCTCAGATCAAATTTGATAAAAAAAAAACAAACCTAGGGTACATGCAGTCATCTAAAAGTCATGACACTTCACAGTGTAATGGGTATGTATTCAGGAATACAAGTAATTACATTCTGTCGTTTCTAAAAAGGCGACCCTTTTGTTTCATCCTAAGAATTCATTCTTTCATAGAATCCACTCCAGTGCAGAAGTGCATACAATTTAGATTGCATTATGTCACAGGAAAATGGGTCATTTTTAAAGGAAAGGGCTGATCCCTTTATATATCCAGCTTTTGAAAGATATTAACATATATTGGTAAAATTACCATATAAATTAGTATTATTATAATCAGCAACAAATATTTCCTAATTTGAGAGATTTTCCTTTCCATGCAACAAACAGAAATGATCCAAAAACTAAACTGCCCACCCTTCCATGTCATGGAATGCACATACAAGTAAATGAAATGGATAAATTAAAGTAATACAGAAATCTCACTTTCCCTTTCCCCTCCCTCCTCTACTCATATACACACTGCACAAGAGAGGTGAGGTGCTTAACAGCATGATAAAATGATACTCCAATAGCAGCCACTTTAGGGAACTGACTTTCAGCTTCCAGTCAGTCTTTAGGTTGGCCTTATTGCTTAGGTTGTAGAGTCAGAAAGTTATTTAGCTGTACACATTATGTTCTGAGTGGGCTGAGTGCATGTAATTTATGACTGTTGCACTTTAATGCATATTTAATAAAGCTGCAGACATTTATACACCAAATCAACTGTGTCAATTTTGTTTGCTTTGGGAGGATGGAGATGTCCCATGGCAATGCTGACACTCCTAGTGAGAGATTTAAATTGTAAGACATTTCATTTGAGAGGAGAGTACTTTTAATATACTGTAGCTTGATACAGAAAAAAAATAATCAGCAAAGGCTGACTAACAGACACAGGGAATAAAAGAAATAGGATATGTCTTGTAAAGAATCTCACCTTTTGCTTTCAGACAAAAAAGAAGGAAATTAGATACTGGTTGAAAAAAACCCAGAAAACCCCCAACCATCAACCAAAGCTAACAAATACATTTAATTTCACCTCAGATTTCAAGGGAAGAAGGGAAGGGGATAGTAAACAGGGAAAGGAAGATAATCTTTCCAAATATGCATTGTCTACAGAAGTCCTGAGCATGATTTCTCTTTTCCATGCAAGGACCACTTCATAAATAAAAGTAACTTTTCTTCTCTGCCATTGAGAACTACTGAAAAAGCAGACTCTGCTGATTGCTGTTCCTGTATTTAGATGCAGAGGTAAATCATTCCATGGTTTTACTTTAAAGCAATATTAATTGCAGTTTTCATCTGAAATATTTGTACACATTGCAAGGAAGATGCATTTGCATTTATCTCTTCTTATGCTTTTTAAGCAGATCAGTCAAAATTATATAGCAACAATATCAATTGACTAGTTTGTAAGGGCTTCCTTTTAACTGGTTGTACACAGAATATGTGTTTCATCCTGTAAAGAAGCCTGGGCTGAAGGTAGCTGTTATTTGAAGGGTCGATCTGGACTGCAGCCCTTGTTCTGACAGTCGTTCATACAGTTCTACTTTACCTAGCCAAGCCTCAATACTGCTAGTAGCCTGGAGTTCTGCAAGGCAGATTTTAAGAGACCATGCCAAGTTGCATACTGCTGCAGCTATACAGCTAGCAGCAGCCGAGGCAGCAAACTTGAACATGTGTGGGTCTGTCAGAGCAGTGATTTCAGGGTAGGCATGTCCTCAAAAGTCCAAGTTTTGCCCACTTTTAATGGTATGAATATTGCTGTTGAATTAGGTTGTCTATCTGAATCTGAAGATATGTTTAGAGAATTCTTTTTTTTTTTTATAGTAGATGTAAATTGCTCTGCTGGCTAACAAACGAGGTAGTATTGTATATATATGCATTGTATTTGACATTGAGACTAAACTCTGAACTAACCAACACAGCTGAGAGATGTTAAAACCAGAAAATTCTTCTTAGAGAACAATGCACCGAGACCCATGCAATACATATTCTGAAAGGACTGAAGACAAAAAAAATGATTCTAATTCAATGAACTGTAGCACTCAGCATAAATGTGTCAGGACATATGTACTTTTTTATTTTTTGTATAAAATCTAAGATCCATAAACAATCAAATTAGAAAATTTTATTCTTTAAAAAATACTAAGAAGAGAAACTTAAGGGACAAAAATCTAACTCTATTAACTCAGTGGAAGCTTTGTCACCGATGTCAACAGACCAGGATTTCACATGGTAAGGGTACTTTTCTCCTACATATTTGATTGTTGTTATTCTTTCTAAGTCTAAGTAAACTCATTCTTGTACTACTGGTGACATTTCACAATGTTCGTATATATACAGCGTGCATCATATTTATTGTTCTCAAAACTCAGGGTTATGGTAGATCATTATTTGTCATGCTCAGATTACAGAGACAGGGACCACTGTCGTTCAATCAGGAACCAGGCCCCTCTGCAAACCACTGTTCATAATGGGACATAGAGCTTGAAAGCTGGTATATGTACTAATTAATCTGCATGTACAAAGAGATCGGAGTGAAAGAACCTGATCTTCTTTAATTTCATGTTATATCCCCCTTTTTATGTTTTGGGGTTTTTTTTGGTACTGATTTCCCAAACTTCTTTCTTGTTCTGCTTACAAATATTTTTTAAATGTTAATTTTGATTTGGATTTTTTTTAAAAAACTTGTTCTTTTAATCTAATTTCTACCCCCACCATCAAATGCTAAGGCTTTCCATCATTACACAGAAAGAAAACATATCAATACAAACTAGATAAGGACTACAAAAATTTACCTTACATGTATGCAGTGTTTTCCAGTCTGAGAAGCAAAAAATTGATTGAAAAGCCTCATGTGGAGTAAGTCTTTTTAAAGACAGGTTATATTTGCTATAGCATTAGAGTGTAGCACAGTATGCTATGGGTTGCCTATTCTTCTGGCATGATTTATTCCTGCTCATCTGATGTCATCGACTCTATCCTCACTGTGGATGATTACAGTATAAAATCATTTAAGGCTACAAAACCTGGCTAAATCAAGACTATTCAGTCCAGCAGCTCAAGGGTGCACTGTATCAACTCTTTCTATTTTACTGTATATATTTAAATTGGACCTTGGGATGACCATTTATTACACTGCATCTTATGGCTTCCCAAAAATAAATGACTTTTTGACACAAACTTTCAGGCTTTCTAAACCCAGCTTCCACACTGCTTGAGGCTAGAAATTTCATCTAAATATTATTGAATTCCAGCACAACATTAGCATGCAGAGATATTTACAATAACATAGCCATTACAACTCAATCAAAAGCTGATTTCAGCCAGAATTATGCAGAATTAAATCTTGCAGGATTCAAATTATTAAAAATCAGAGACTCAATAAAGTGTAGTCTAGAAGTCCCATTTATCAAGGGAGCAGAAATGCCTCTACAGTTATAGTGACTTTTTCATATACATTCTGCAAGAATTTGCATGCATTTTAAAAGATATGAGTTTAATTCTTATAGAATTTGAGTAACTATACTATATTTATATGGCAATAGGAGACAACTCAAAATAATTTCTTTATGTTTTCCTTTCTACATATGACGTTTTAAATACATCAGGTTTTGGGGGGTTTTTTTTGTGTTTTGTTTTGGGTTTTGTTTGTTCATTTGTTCTTGGTTTTACTGGGTAGAAAAATAATAAGCCAAAATACAGCAAATGTATATATGTTTGGTTCCAATAAAAACTAAATCAACATACCATTAAAAGTAGCTAGAATGAACTCAAAGCAACAATTAATAAGGACATTGCTATGCAGACAATGTACTGAAAGTGATCTCTCACATTATAGTTGACTGAAGTGACTGTTTTCAAAATTCAGTATATTCATTTTGGTCTTTTTTCAACTCACCAAATACAAGCAGAGGCAGACTCTAGTTTTCAAAAATAAGCCATCTCTCACTCCATATACTCTTCTTAGCCCTCTTTGCTTACCTCTTCCCACCTAAATCCTTCAAATAATACATCTTGTAATTAATTTCTTTTTTTTTTCTCACCTTGTTCAATGTGTGATGGAGGGAGTCCTGGCACCTATCACAGAGTGAATCCTTTCCATTACTTGCTTCTCTCCAAAACACAGCACTAAGATCCAAATCCATGTCTCCAACGTTCACAGGTAAACCCAGAGTCTGGCTTGGCCTTTAGCATAAAGGAAAGAAGGAAAGGAATGGATCTTCAGCCAGTGACTTGCACACTCATTTTGCACCATTAGTTATATAATAATAATACTGACTTAAAAACAGAAGTCATCAATTCCCCTGGTTTTACCCCTCTTCTAGAAAGGACATCAACTGTGTTTCTGAGTAAATTCTAGTTGGTTTTGTATTAAACAGATATAATGAAATAAAGTCATACACAGAAGCTCAGTCTGAACATTTCTTTAAATTGAGAGATTATTAAGAATTACAGATGCCAGTTCTTGTTCCCATATTCACAGTAACAAAAATAGTCTGAAATGTACATTATATACTGATGCCAAAAGAAAATATCCTGTGAATCTTCATAACAGTAATTAGCCTTGATCACAGAGAATTCTCCTCAGGAATTAAAGAACTGAATTGCCTTCTTTCTAACCCAAACTACAGAGGATGAAGGCAGCTACTGGCTAAAGTAACACCTGTAAGCAGCATCCATAGCACTCTAGATAGGACAAGCATAATCATAGACCACCTTCCTGCTACTCCCTTATCTAATCTGTCTCTTTTGTCCTGCATCAGACATTGCAAACACACATTGGGTCTCCAAGCTCTGTCTTTGTGAACATAATGTCAGCAACTGTTTCCAGTTTTAAGGAACCAGTTTCTCCAGTTCTGTCATTACACAACAGCTTCATCACGTGCAGTGCAACTATTGTGATTTACACTACATGAAAATCTGATCTCAGATTTTCTGTTCTCATGACTAGAGAGGGAGGATTTGGCTCCAGTTTGCCATATTCTAACTTTAATTTCATTCTTATTTAAGATTAGTTTCAAATTGACCAATAATTCTTTAAGTAAACAGCTCAAAATTAAAAGGAAATAAGCTCAGTCAGCAGTAAGAACAATTCCACAGCTAAACCACCATTTTAAGGTGTTAAAATACCATCTGTAGATATATTTAAACAGGGATTATAGGACATACTAAAGATTAGATGATCTAACATCCCTTCCAGATTTAATCTCTATGATTCTGTTGTTCAATTCTCTTACAAAAAACTTACAGGCAAAAAGGAAGGCATGAAGTAGCCACCAAACATTTGATCTTTCACTTATGACTCGCACGCCTAAAACTATGTATTCTTCACTCAGTTGTATTGCAACCACTTTGTGTTTATTTATTTGTTTGTTTATTATTAGCATAGCATTACAGCAAACATATAATAGGAAAAAATAATAGAAAAGCTACAGGAACACATCGGAAGGCAGAATTTACCCCTCATATAATATAAAATTGCACATCAGAAGAAGCTGAAATACTAAAATAAGGAATTAAGTAATTTAAAAGTAGACGTTGCAATTTCTATCAGAATTTTAATGTCTCCAATTGCAAAAATGCTATGCACTTTGATGTTTACAAAGGAAAGTGACTATTTTCCACTTGGGGAATATTTTTTAGTGTTAAACTTTTATGCTATAACAAACTTTGGAAATAAGCCCCTCCTAAAAGAAAATATTTTTTTTCATGTTATTGAAATTATTTTTTTCTGTTGTTATTCCCTGGGAGATTTCTGAAGTAAAAGAGCAAAATTGCTGCATGGAAAGTATGTGTGCATGTCAATGCATGTGTGTATATCATGGAGAGGGAATTATTTTCTCAAGCCAATAAAAATGTGCTCTAAAGTCTCTAAATCATGTTTATGAAATCTAATACTTTTAATAGCTTTTACTATGTATGGGAAGAAATTTTCATTCACGAATGGGTAGATGAATTAAGACACATACTTGGGCATAATTAAATTTAATTGCAAGTATACAAAGAGATCAAATTCAGACATCCCTTATGCAAGTACCAAGTTAACAAGAACACATCAAGTAATCATCTCTAATATTTTTGGACCATTACATTTCTTTAACGCAAAGGAAATTATCAAATGAAATCTTGAGATAGCATTTATTCATAAAGCAATGTACATGTTATTGCACCATCTTTCTGATCCAGTGTTCCCCCAAGTGTTGTAGAAACTAGTATCTTAGGCACACACGGACATTGGAAAATAATATCACCAGAATTTAGCTTTGAAAATTGTAGTATATTTTAGTGATAAAGGGAAAATGCTGCCAAGAGGAAAGACATTTCAACTTTTACTCTCAATGCTAATGAGAAAGAAAGAATCTTCCTTTATTTAAGACAGTCACGACTGATGGGCTGAGTGGAGCATAGTGTGATACCTGAAAGGCTGGAACCTTTTTAATCCTTTAACACAGCTTGCAAAACCATGGATTTCAAATGGTGGAAGAATGAAAACTTTTATTAAATAAGAAAAGAGCCTGGGTTTTTTTATGGCTGAGGTGACAGCCCTTCCATCCAGACATAAACGTAGTGAACCCTATATAAAACAAATGTCCTTTCAACTTATTTTGATGCATTTACAGACATTACTGAAACAACAATACTAAAGAGTAAACTCTTAGATTTTATTTCTCATGCACTCATTCAGTGTAAAAGACAAGTGAAAACAGAGAAAGAACATGATTTTTTTGTATTTGCAGAGCATCCACCACAAAGTTTTTGAAGTTGTCTACTGCAATCAAGAGATATAATTCTCATTTAAATTAATGGGGAACAGGTACCTAGGATCAGTCATAACAAATGTATTATTGTCACAGTTTATGTTAGTCCATCTCAACTGAATTGCTCCCCGACAGTAAAATAATTTTAAAATTGCTCTACAAAATTTGTAGTAAATAATTCAGAACAAAGAGATGGATGAAAGTCCTATTAACAGATGAATTAAAGATGAATGAAAATTCTGTTAAATAAATATATTAGCATCGGTAAATCAAAATATAAGTATTCCCTGCTAACAAAAAAAATTAATTTATTTCTTAATTTTCAAATGCCAAATGTACTGTTTTCTACCCTGAAGAAGCTCAAATAATTTTATTTTCTCTTTGTCAGTCTAGAAAGCCTTAGAATCAATTATCAATACTCCTTTTGACTTTCACTACTTTTAAGAACTGTCAATTCAGCAAGCTTCATTTAAATCTAGTTTATTTTTGTGGGATTTAACCCAGACCATTTCTAAACGTTACAAAAATTACTTTGTATGATATATTACTTATTTTAATCAAATACAATTTTTTCTAATTGTCACTGCTATGGCAAACTCGCAGGGGATGGTCTGACTTGTGTACATTTCTGACAGTGAAATCGGTAACAACAGCTGCTTTGTGCCAGCTAGCGCATGTACCGTACCTCTCAAGCCTTGTCATTCACATCTCCCCTAATTACCAAACATCTGCTTTCCATTTCCATTAACACTGCACTACCAGCTTGTCTAGTTTAATACCAATGACTGTTGACCTCCCCCAAGGAAGACACTTTCTGTCAAAATTCCCCCCAAAGAAAGTAGCTCTGCACACTAAATTTGTATTTAAAAAGAAAAAATAAAATAAAACACCCCAGAAAACACTTCCCAAAGGAAAAGCCTTGTGAAATCAGTTAAATAAGATTCAAAGTAATTTTGAACAAAAGTAACCACCCCTTGCAAAAAATGCTTTATGTCTCCAAGAAGCTTAATATCTTTAAGCCCAGAAACATGTATATTCAAGTGTAACCTACAAAGCAATGGGTTACATGACAGGTTATGCTAACAGCCTATAGGTCAGGGTGACTGTATCTCTGGCAAATACAGAACTATTATTATCTGTAATGATATCTGTCTACTTAACTAGGTACCATAATGGAAGGTCCCACCTGCCTTTATTATTTTTTTAATTATAGGTTATTATAGAGGTGTTAATGTTCACTGGTTAATCCAGGAACCTAAAAATCAAAAGAATTATGACTCTATAACTTACAGCAATTCTTTTACTTTATTCCAGGTTGTGATCCCATCAAAATTTATTCCTGTTTGGAAATCAGATGGTACTTAAAGTATTTAATAGCTTCATTTTGTTTTCAAGTTACAGGACACTATAAAAGTACAAGGAAAAAAAAAAGGTTAAAATGCGGGAAATGCCTTATTTTAAGTGTCTGTAGAATATAACCATTGCCCTCAAAATCACAGCCTACATTTCCCTTAATCTTGATGACATTCTTCCCCTGCATAATGATACTCAACTGAAGACAATGAAGAAAATCAAACCAAGCTTTTCACATTTTCATAATCATGATCTAACTCATATTTATTTTTCCACTTCTAAGTTTTCTATATAGTTACTTCATTAGCTGTGAAGCAAATAACCACAATATAACCAGTCATTTGTTTGCCTCTATAACCCAGTAAAGCAATTCCTTGAAATGTTGGCAGTAGGTTCATTGCCTTTCACAGTACAGCTAGTTTCCACTAGAGGAATGGACACTCAGGAGAAATTTGCACTGCTGAAAACACAATTCTGGAACATAGTCCTCAATTCCATCAGATAATAAATGTTCAAGTTTATTAATGAATAGAAAATAAAAATTTTGATGGCAGAGGAAGAAAAATAAAATCACTAAATAATACAACCTTGATATTTTGTACCAATAAATATAGAAGGATTCATAGTACTTTGCTGCAGGAAATCTGCACTGGTATCAGCCCAGTGTCAGTGGATTCTACCATGGACAGTGAAACAAAAAGAGAATTAAAAAGAGGAGTTTCGTCAGGGGGATTTCAATGTATTTTGGTTGGGTTTTTTTTTTAATAAGAAAAAAAGGTGGCAAGATAAAATACTGGTAAATGATGATAAAAACTGTGGGGTTTCAAAGTATAGTATCTTCCTAATTGTCAACCTCCCTGAAGAACCTATCATGGAAAAACAGTTTAACGGAAGGGAAAAAAAATGATCTTTTAATCTCAACAATAAAAGCATTCTAGCCTTTGTATCTGCTGACTTACAAAAAAGTGCTTTCTAACAACAAAAGATGGAGCAGTAATTACATAAATCTCTTCATTCTTGATGAAGACACAATGGAGTATAAGGAAATCAATAGTGTTTCTGCTGTAATTCTTGTTTTTATTATGAGCTGAAAGCAAACTTGTTAAGATTGGATTCTAGTTCTGTGTGTACGCCTGTGTGTATTAAAAAAAAAATAAAATCCAACAATACCAAAGCAAGAACATGCAGCTTTTGAAAGCTTGGAAATTATTTTCCCCCTATAATACTTATAAGACTTATGATGATGTGAAATCTTACATTAGGAAATGAGTATTGTAAGAGCAATTTAGCATTTTACATATATCTTGAAAAATTGATAGCAACATTAAAAAAGTACAGTTTTAGTGGTTGTTCTACAGGCAGCCAAAATGCCTAAAGGTTACCAACCAAATTGACATCCATGTATTAAGTAAACTAAATGCACCCTGAAGTCAAATGTTTCCACCTTATTTTCAATAAATTGGCTGTAATGATTTTATCCCACAACATACATCTATAATATATGATGCTCAAAAATGAGTAATACTGTTGATTTTGCAAAGAAAAGGTGGAAATTATTGCATTTAAAAATAATTAATAGATGGGTCTGCATACCTTTGAATTAAATTAAAAGAAAAATATTTCTTTTTTGTGGAGATGATTGCATTCATATCCTGTTTGGTGTGAAAAGTAGATTCCAAAAAGCTTTTAACTAATTTGTTCAATTTGTTTCAAAGCCAACATGAATAGGCTTGGTGCAAATTCAGATTCATTAAAACTTAATTAATATGCATCATTATGCAAATGAGGTTGCAGTTAATGAGTTCTTAAAAGAAGCTTTCTTTAATTAGTTCAGTTTTAATGGCATCATCATTTATCTGACTTGTTTTTAAAGCCACATGACATACAAAAAGTGACCATCCTCTACAATGTTGCAGTTTTCTGTTTCCTAATTGTGTTTCATCTTAATTCTTTAATGCTGAAAACTTTGAAAAAGTTAAATGTTTTGATGTTCAGTTCTACTGAATGTTATTTCAATTAAAAAAACATTAGTTTGTTTAGACTAGAGATATGTCTCCCTTCTTTTTAGTTATTTTTTTTCCTCCTCTTATCTAGGCAATGTTGTTTTTCTGTATACATACAGAAGAGGTGAGATACATAACTGTAGTAATTCTTAAACTCTGGGATGGTTAAGTCTATGCATTATTAGTGGAGTTGACAAGGTTATATCTATACTGACAACACTTTACTAAAACATAAAAGTTCACTGAGAAATAAAAATACAAGGAGAATCAGGATAAATATTGGTGTGAAACTAAACAGGTTAAACAATTGCCTTGAGAACTGAAAAGACAAAAGCATTGTAGTTACACATTTCTGTAGTTTCAAACCTGGAAGCTTCAGAAATATATAAGTTTTGAAACATCTTTGAATCTACAAAATATTGTGCTGCATAAGTATAATTATGTTTTGACAAGCTTTCTTTAGGATGTGAGTTCTATGAGGGGAAAAATTATAATGGTTTTGCAAAGGTGTCATTTGCAATACAGCAGAGAGCGAGTGCTAAAATGATGAGACTCAAGGATCTCTGAACAAGCTAGTCTGACCACCTGCAAATAGTGATCATATGAAATCACAAGGCTTCTCTGCTTGTTTCAACCTCAAAACCTTCACGAACTTGGTATCAGGTAATAGAAAAACTCCTTATAGTGACAGTAAAGCATTTGAAACAGGTTCTTGAAACACACAAAATTCAGTGGAATGCTGGCCTGCAACTAAAGCTACAGTGACTGGAACATTTGGCACTAATTCCAAACAATATACACCTATGTTTTGTGTTGCTTTACAAATCAGTTTCTGACAGGCAATCAGATTGACTGTATCAATAACAATTACCTAGTAAGAATTGTGAATGCCCTTTGTGCTTTGTTTATTCATGTCTAAACCAGAATTAATTTATGTCAACATAAAGACTCCTAATTCTTCCAGTGATCTCCGGATCAGGCTGTCGGCACATCACATGTTAAGGGAAAATGGAGTTCTACACAGCTACCCTTTCCTGTTTAAAACTGTAGAGCCATTTACATGAGCAGGGACACTTTACCTCACTACATACTTGAAGGATCAGGCATGTAATAGATAATTCTTCTTTCCATCATCATTAGCTATTGACAGCTGATTTATAGCAGTACCTACAAGAGAGAGGACAGTTACTTTTCTAATATCCTGTCAGTGGTGGTCCTTTTTCCGGGCTGCTCCTCGCTCAAAAGCAGATCACTACAAAAGCTGAAGAGTTGGAGCAACAATAGACAATTGATACCTAGGTCATTTAGTTTCAGTGTGCACAGCACAGAAAAGCATATCTTTAATAGAGGTTTTAATGTGCAAGGATGAACTTAGTGAGATTGTATCATGCAGAGGAGGTCACCTAGGACAAGGCATGAAAACGACTATAAAACTTTGGAACACGACACAGTAAAGGAAGGGGGAGAATATAAGATACAGCTACTCAAATTGTGGTTCGCTGTACCCCCATGAGTGCTTTGCATGGAAGTAACCTACCATAACCTCCTCCAAGAAGAAAACAGGAGTTAAAAGCTGTGAACTTTGTCACCTGAAAGAGTAGAGTGTTCAACAGAGGATTAGTGGACAAAATCCAAGAATTTCCAGGTACCAACTGCTACACAAATCATCTACATATTCCCACTACTGCAAACTTTTCTGTGTCTGTGCCTTTTAATAATCAATTGCCAAACACTCATATTAAATAGAAAACATTTTGACAGGGCAAATTTCCCTTATCTCTTTTATTCCTCTTCTCATATAAATATTACAACTAATTAACATCATTTCTTTAAGAGGAATAGAGTTCCTTCGCCCACGAGTTGTTCCATCATTTGAAGCTTGGGTCAAATACCTAACATGTCATACTATTATCATTAAATTGATGTCTTAATCCTCCTTAATACATGACAGAAATGAGCTGTCAATTACAAGAAGAATATTGACATTTTATTCCTGACATCACTTTCAATGGAAGGAATAAAACACCAATTAGACAACAATTATAACCAAGGTATGACATGTTTTATATTTGAAATACAGCATAATAATTAAAAAAAAATAATTTTTCACTAATAGTAAGAAGAACAGAAGTTAAGAACATCAACTACCTCTCATCTTGATTCTTTATTTTTATACACTTTAATACTCCATTGGGAGTCATGGCCCAAAAACAACACACCAGCTTCTTAAGTTAGGAATAGAAGAAAAAGTACTCAGGAAATATTAGAGGAGGCAGTGACTGATTTCTGAACTCAGCTCTGGAGAGTTTAAAGAAGGTTGGAAGAATTTCTGTAGGGACAGAGATGGAAGAAAAAAAGTATAAGCAGAGATTAAAATAAAATGAGTAATTTTAGGAAAGTGACACCATTTGCCTGTGCTTCCTGTGAGATCATGACTTCTTTTAACATTCAGCACCCCTCAATCTGTGCTCACACATTCAGGAAATATTTCCTTAGGTGCAAGGAAAACACTGTATCAGCAAATCACATAATTCCAGGGGATTAATCTATGCTGGATTCCCAGCAGAGCACTGAAAAAGGAATCTGCCATTAGTACCAGCTGTGTGTATACCACACAATCACTCTCTAGTGATTGCAGGAAAGAGGGAAGTATTGGTCGAATTCAGTTGTATCCTTCATTTTAGACACAGAAAATGGTTATAATGTGTCAGGTCCTTCACAACTTCCAATGCCAGCTCTTTGTGAGAAAGCTTCCTCATATTAGGCTTGAATAAAAACCATTTTCTTGGGGAACTGACTGCATGAGAAATGAGAAAATCTATGAGTCTAGGGTAGTTAGTATTGCTGCATCCTCCTCAGGTCTCACCAATCAACATTAGAAGCTTTCTTTATGATTTCAAGATAAGAGGGATTTTAAACTATGGCTTTCTATTTTAACAGGGTAAAAAAATTTGAAATCCATTTTCATTTCCCTTCATAATTTCACCATTGACTTTCACTAACACCAGAACTGGGCCTTATTTTTAAGCACCATATAAAGGTATTTTCTAAAGGCTGCGATTTTTTAATTGCAATTTTTTTTTT
>VWZY01006947.1:1029355-1096161 GCA_013399075.1 Chloroceryle aenea
GCTGTGAACAATAATAGGGAAAAAATCCAATCTCAGACCTCACACATCACATAGAAGGTCTCAGTAGGACATTGTTAAGAAGCCTGAGAATGTCTTGTGAAGTATGTTCAGTAGCATACAGCCACCAGATGAAATCCTGTACTCAGATAACCACACTCCATACTGGATGTGTTATATTTATATTCATCTGAAATCTTTACTATCCTTCTAAAGGTAGGAGAAAACCTTAATCTTAACAAGAATCAAGTCTCTAGATTATCATTAGTGTCTTTCAGACACATATAAGAAAGCTTAATTCTGATTTTTTACTCATTTAAAGAAGAAATAACTCTAGTGGGAAAGTATACAGCCTGATTTATCATGGTTCCAGATATTACAATCTACCAGCTGAGTTCTGGTAACCCATCACAGATGTACTCCAAACTATCCCACCTGCAGAAGAGTGTGGGTTTTGGGTATTGGTTTTTGTGGGCTGGTTTTGATTGTTTGTTTGTTTTGTTGTGTTTTGGTTTGTTTGGTTTTGATTTGGTTTTGTTTTTTATAATATGCCATCCTGAGGAATCAATAACTCATTAACTGCAGTAACTCCTTAAATCTGTTAAACTCAGTGACACACATACCCCCCTCTACTTTTTGTTTTGTACTTTTCAGTAAGTCAGACCTCTTCATCTACATTAAAGCAAGAGATAGTTGTTGTCACTAGTTCTTACTGTTAATTTTTGCATCATTTTCCTCTGGTGGAACCAACACATTTAGTAAACATCCTGAGATACCATTTCCATTACAAATGTCTTCAATCTTCCTATTGAATAGTTTTCTCATGCTCAAAACAGGTCTTAGCCTTTTTTGAGCATGAGAAAAAGCCTCACCTCTTCTTAACCTGGATGCTCTCAGGTGATTCTTAGCTTGCTTTCTTTGGCCCTAGGTGGTCCTATTTTAGGCATTATTTCTCTCAGAACTGACCTGAAAGGCTAGCCAACAAAAGCAAAAATAACTTTTTATTTATGAAGCACCCAAGAAAAGTTTTTTTATCTAGTTGTAAAACACTGTAAGGGGTAAGCAGTAAATAGGAAAGAGAACATAAAACTGATGAGTGCTTACCCTCTATTCCCTACTGATGCTTCTACTTAGCCCTGCTTAGCATTTCAATCTATATAAAGTCAATGGGCCATATAACCTTCTTCTATATGCACTAACCAATTAACATTATTCTTTAATAGGAAGAAGTTTAGGGAAATCTTTTTTCCAGTTTGATTCAAAGTAACATTGTTACTAAACAACAATGGTAATGGGTGCAGGAAGATGCACTTGTTCAATGAAGACAACTGATATCTAAACTACTGAAAATATGCATTTATTTTTCATAATAGAGTCATTTGAGTAATAGTTTCTTAGTATTAAATAAATGGTCAAATTTCTCATTACAACACTTACAGTGAAACATTAAACTTGCAGGACTACTTCATTAACCAGTAATTTAAAGATTTTAAAGACAGAGAAAGGTACAGTAAAGTAAAAGGGATCCAGTCAGGTTAAAATAAAAAATTATCTGTTTGTCTGGGTTTTTTTTTTCCATATGTACAATGAAAATAAATTTTTCATATATGCTTTTGTTCAGATCCTGTTTAAAAGTCCCTTGACATGCAGCTGTTCAAGCACAAAAGTAATGCCTGTTTGCCTGCAAACCCCTCAAAGGATACAGAATCATAGAGTCATAGAATCATCTAGGTTGGAAAAGACCCATGGGATCATCGTGTCCAACCTTTCACCCTACTCTACATGTTCATCCCTAGACCATATCCCCCAACACTTCATACAGATTGGACAGTTCTGGTAGTGAGGTTATGTTTTGGGATTTGGAGTGAGTTGTGCTTTTTTGTTCCCAAGTGTCTAATGTTAGATTACATTGAGGGAAAATTACCTTGTTGAAACCCAGATTCAGCAATTTTAGTCAGCACAACCTTTTCAATAGTATTTTCATCTACTGCTGTGGTAGTATGGTGATTTAAAAATGTCTTTAATATTTAAATTGAACCCTGTTTTGGGGTGCCAAAACAGGGTTCAATTTAAATCATCTTTTCTCTTTCCAGTATGACTTCTTTAATTATGTTTTTTAAGACTTCATTGTGGAGACTGCCAGTTATACCATCCTAAAGAAGGACAGTGTCTCAACAGCAAGAAAATGGCTCAGTGTTTTGCAGATCTCAAGCCACACCATCTGTTTACTGAGTAACTCTGGAACTTCATTCCTCTTTCATACCAAAGGGATGCTTGCCTGCACCTGCCCTTCAGAAGCAAATACATATTCTTCTAAAAATTCCTTCTCTGGGTTTTTCCCATCTGTCTTTGCTTTTAAAACAGAAAAATATAAATGTAGCAACACAAAATCAGTAAGATTTTCCCCTGTAAGGGAAGGATAGCATGTAAAATATGCTCTGGCTATCTTCTCATTGGCTTCTTGTGTACAACATGGGCAGCCACACCAAACAATTAGACACGGAGTGGGAGAAATTACAATCATAATTTAAGCTTGGTAAGAGCTGATAGATTGATAATGCAGGATAATGATTAACCAATTTAATAACACAGCAGAGTAGCCCAGTATTATTAATTCTGGCCACTACACCTGAAATAGGCAGATGAGACATTTTCTGAACTTTTAGTGAAGAAGACAGCCTAGGATCAAATGGCAACAAGGATATAATTTATTGAATTAGCAATGCTGCAGGATACAACAATCCAACATTTCCTTGGAACACAACACCGAACACTCTAGATTTACATGGAGATGGTAACTAATGAGAAAGCTATTTCAGATTTAATTCTGATTAGTTTGGTCTGATTGCAAATCTGAAAGGCAAAGGAATTTGAAAGTTACTGTGAGAAGACTGTCGTTTGATAAGAAAGGGAAAACCAGAAAGTCCCAGTAGAAGAATGGCATTCACAAAAGAACCCCCCGGAAAATTGGAGAATTAGTGACTAAAATCCAATGAAAATATGATCTGAATAAATTACTACAGAAAAGGAAACAATTGACTAAAAGACTATTAATTCAATACTTGGAATACCATCCTAAGGAGCTTTTTTCCAAATCCAGCAATATTAAAAATTCTCATTAATAGCTTGGATAATACAATAAAGAATAAATCTATAAAATCTGGGAGGAATGGCAAGAAGGAGCTTAGAATTAAAAATAACCTCAGTAAATTAGAAGAATGGTCTGAGAACAGAAAAAAGTGTGAACTTCTTTATACAGAGATAAAAAAAATAACATGTAGAAATCTACAGTAAGCAATAATTGGCTATGCTAGTACTGCTTGCATTGTTTAGGGGATTATAGTAGATCTCGGTCTGAGAATGAACCAATGCTGGTACTTCAGGAAATGTCAAAGTCATCCTGGAGTTATTAACAGGACTATCTCAACAGGAAGAGAGATTTTTCTCCTCAACAAGGAATGAGTGTCCTAAGAATGAATTTTGTCCATTTGGGGCACTATTTAACCAAAACATAGATGAAATCTGCAGAAGTGTGAAAATCAGAAAGAAGTATAGAAAACATCATCTGTAAAGAAAATATGAAGGGACTGAATATGCTTAGATTTCAGAAAATTGAAGAAGAAGCATGACCAAAAGCCTTCTGGTATATAAAAAATTATAAGATAGCAAATAACACTGTTTTGTGCCCATTGAGGACAAAAGCAACCTGCTCATTTGCAAGGAAAAAAAAACAAACCCACAAAATAAAAAAAAAAACACGAGCAAACAGAAAAAAAAAAACAACAAAAAACAAAGAAAATAAAACACATGAAAAAAAACAAACAAAAAAACCCAAACAAAACTAAAAGCTTTGTTAGATAACAAAACTCTTTCTTTGCATAAGACTTAAGAAATGAACCAAATTTACTAGACAAAGCATTATCTTGAAGGTTAGGTAAACAACTATCAAGTATGATTATAGACACATTTCAAGAGAAGAGATGAACAGATCATGTTAAGTAGAACATAACTGAGTTAACTCAAGTGTAAATTTCCCTATACAACCCCTATAAATATTTTTCTCTTAGAAATGATATTGCTTTGGGTTATTAGTTCTTTTTTTGCCCATTTGAAGGTTATTCTAGATTCTGATAATTTTAATAGTTCAGAAGCTTGTTCTTTCCATTTCACATTTCCCCATTTGTCCTGACAATTCTTCCTCCTAGACACTTACTTTCCTTCTACATTTTTCACTGTTATTTCACTCTAGATGCAAAATATAGATGAAACTGAACTGTATTTGAATCTTTTACAATCAGTGAGAACAGAACTTTTAAATTTAGAAAGCACTAATCACAGAATTTAAATAATGAAGAGTTTCAGATAAGACTCTAAAACGGAGACAAGTCTTGTGATTTTTGACTACCAAACAGTTCAATGTCAATTTTGAAACTCTAGATGGTTACTGAGCTTTCTCATTTCTGTCAGAGCCACCTCAATCACTGTTGTTCACTATTTACCCGCTGTTCAGATTTTTCTTTATAAATCTGTGTTCCTTTTCATATGAACAAGAGAGTGTTCACAGAAAATTATTAAATTTTTCTCCTAGCTAAAGCTCATGTCAGTAATCTACTGAAATAAGTCTGTTTCACTTCCCTTCACTTGTTCTTAACAGAAGACACATATTAAGTATTCACCATTTATATTACAGAGTATAAATATTTAAAAACAGCCCAACTAAAACACTATTTCTCAGAACGTGGACTACTGCATCTAGTAAAAAAATGTAAATAATTTGGGCTTGGACATAGGGGTAACTACTACACAGCCATGTATATGGGAGAATGGGAAGTTCCTTCCTTCCATTATAAAACAAGAGTTTCAAATTTCTCTATCATAACACAGAAGCAAAAGGAAGATCAATAGAATTAAACAAAACCAAATTATAAACTGTTAACTGCTACTCCATGCCATAAAAAAAAACCAACAAACAAACAACTAAAAAAAGCCCAAAAAATAAACCAAAAACAAAGAAACAAAACAAAACAAACAAACAAAAAAAAAACACAAAAAAACCCCAAACCAGTGACAATTAAAAAACCTCTTTCCCCTGAAAACAGGAGATTGGCTAGGATTAAATAAGTTAATTATCAATGTACATGGATAGAATTATATTTAAGATAAGATAAAATATTCAATATCCAATTAAAACCATCAGTATACTTCATCAGACTGCTGGATATGAATCAACTGGAAGGCCTTGTCTAAAATGTAATGTTAGTATGATTCAGATAACGTGAGACAATTAACAGATTATGCATGTTGGCAGAGACAAGCACATGACTAGTTTAGCATGTCCTGGAGGCAAAGTTCAACTTGGGTTTCATGTTCTCTAAACACAAAATTTATGTTGCTGTCTACACAAGGCCTAACAAATTTTGAATTACACTGCTGTCCTGGAGTTCCTTATGACCTCCTCTGATGCAGCTGCTGCCAGTTACAGATAGAATATTGGAACACAGAGATTTAGAAATACTCACCCTGGCTTCCTGGGAAACACATCTACAAGGGAGCTGTTTAGATGAAATTCAGTATTTGAGCCAGTCCCATCCAGCATGACCAATTTTTTCCAGAACTAACCGTGAGTGCTCAGACACAAATAGCAAATCACTTTCTTTCTGTTACCAGCCAAGTTTGGGATGTTCCTCTGAACCTTTGCTATTCTTCTACAAAATCTTTTCTCTTTTGTAAGGTGCACCAGTTTTGGGGGCTATTACTTAATGGATCAATTTTCTCCCTAAATCACACGTAAATATGCAGTGTCAGAATCACTTTTACTCAATGGTAACCATGAGTTAAGTCACATCATACTCCCACAGTACAAGAAATTGTACGTATTTTCACTTGCAAGATTTCTTTTGTGAATAAGATTTATTTTTAAAAGAAAGAGAACGTGTATGAGTCAAAAGGTTCATTTACAAGGCTGTCATGGAGACAGCATTTTTAAATAACCACAGCTCTATCAAATGATAATCATCAAACCAAATAAACTAAATGCCAAAATACTCTGAAACCTAAAAATAAGGGCCAGGTCTAAATTACTCTAATTTCTAAAGCTTTACAACATTTCAAAAGGTAAGTCACATTCTGAGTGTATATTCTTTATTTTTCATTCTTGAAGCACAGTGAAGTGGTTTGTGAATCAGGCTTTTAAGACATTTGGCTGTAGCAAAATTGTAATAAAAAATGCATAATATGTACTTAAGAAGGAAAGTAACACCTCTGTCATAAATTGGTTCTTTGAAATATTTAAATTAAAAAGTCTAAAGCATACTATGCTAGCATAAAACAGAATTAAATAGCATGTAACTTAGATACGTTGGTTTCCTCACAGGAATAAATTTAAAATTGGGATTGCTCAAGGAAAGAAAACTTTTTTTAAGACAAGATCAACATTGTTAGTGGGATTTTCTCCAATTCAGATTTTCTTTTGTCATTCTCAGAGAGATCTTCCTTTCCATTGTAATTCATGGAAATTATAATTAACAATGAAAAAAATTACACATTTACTTACATTCCCTTTTGGATAGTGGAAGAATTTCACTGAAAAAGTAGTAAAATAAAAAAGCCTTTTTTAATGAACAGCAAAATCTATCTCTATTGCTTAATGCCTTGTTCTTCAACAAAAAACCTTAAAGTCCTTATACTCAGTTCCCACTCAGACATAATTCCCACTCAAGTAAACTGGCACTTTGCCTGAATAAAATGAGTAACATGATAGGAATTCAGCCAATGAGACTGTACCAGTTTATTGCAATATTTCCCAACAGACCACAAGCAAAACTGTACTCTGGATGACAGAGAAGGCTGCCCAGCACATATGCAGCTACTGGAATTCTGCCAGTCGGTCAATATCCATTGTATTTCTTCAGAATGGAGCAAGAAACATATTGTGGGAGTCAATCAAAGCAGAAGCCCAGGGCAGAGTCAGTTCTGCAAAGCAAGGGCATATGTCTTTCTTTCTAAGCTCCATTTTAATATATTTTGGGAAGACATTACATTTAAAACAAGATGAAGAGAACAGATATATTCCAAGTTCATGAGACTGCATCTAACTTCCAGTTATCAACTCATTGCAACACTGAAATATGTTTCTTCTTGGTAATGAGAAAATAAGTTCTTTCACAATTTCTCTGTCTCACTTGAAGTCCAAATGGACCTCAGATCAGCATCAAATAATATATAATACATCCATTAATGCAAATTTAGAATGCCCATAATACACTGTTCAAAAGTGGAAAAAGATAAAGCAAAGTGAAGATAGTTGAAAGTAAGCACAATCCCTCCCTTCTCACTTGTGTGCCTCTCGTCTGTCTTAAGGAGTTTGTTCCATTTAGTGACTTTTATGTAGAACCCTTGCATTTTTTTTTTTATTTTTTTTTTGTATTTGCCTTAGTTTAGCCTCCTGGAACCTGTGATTATTAGTACATTACCAAGGAAAGTTGTGATTTAAAATGAAAACTGCCTTTATGGGCTACAAATACAACACAATTAACTTCAGCCATGAATTAGTTACAAAATGCACCAACCTTTTCATTACATATTGACTAACACTTCACAGGAAAGAATGTGTATTAGTAAATATATGTTTATTAAATTCATTCTGCTTATCATGTTTATATATCACATACACAAACAGAATTATTAATAGCTTTGTCTCTTCATTTTCCGTATTTTCAGTGGATAATAAAAACTCTCTATTCATCCTCTGCATCTTTTCCTGTTTAATGTCACTTCACTGTGTGTATGACTCTCAGAATCTCTTAAAAAGAGGGCAATATTTATTAATAATCCAATTAAATATATGTATTATATAGTTTCTGTTAGTGACATGGTAGCAAAGAGTGTCAGCAATTCCCTACAAACGCTGATTTCAGAGGCTTATAATTACAGGGTAAAATTTACCACTTCCATTATAAACTTTCCGTTTGAGGAGAGATGTTGTTCTATAAAGGTCTACTTTCATCTGTCCAACACATTATTTCAACATGAAATCAAAATTTTCATTAATGCACAATGACATTCATAATATACCAGAATTTATTTCCTTTAATTTTTAGTTAAAACGAGATACCCATATCTATCTGTAGCATAACACTTGAGACACCCACTCAGCACCTCTGAACACTGTTTTCTATAAGCATTCTCATGGGAGATTTGTGACACAAACAAAAACAAACAAACAAAAAATCTGTATTTAACAACCAAAAGAATACATTTCAAGTTATACAGAATTGTTCCTTCTCCTAAATGGCTCTTGAAAAGAGGCTGCTGATTAAAAGCACCATGTTTAAATATTAACAACTTATATGTTTGCTGTAAGATTAATGATAACTAGATAAGTCTTAGTAGAACAGCAGGTATTGTCTCTTGGCTAAGCTGTTCATTTTTACCTGTCTGTACTGTAAATGTATTTTGTCATTACTGTTCAACCTTGGCTTGGTCTCTCTCACTACCAAATCCATCAGCCACATTAAAGAGAGCGGTAAGCTGCCCATGTATGCTGCCTATGGAATGAGTGAAAAGAGTCTGATTTTTGACACCGGTCATTGGTTTTGGGAGCATCCACTGCTGGCAATATCTCTGCCACAACAGTAACACCAGTTGTTCTGTATCATCCAGGCACAAATGTAGAACTAACTCCTAATTCTTACTTTTTTATTAACGCAGATCATAGTCAAAGGCGAGAATTTAAATATGGTTGTTATAAACTGCACTGTATACAAATAAAAGAACTCAGCCATACTTAGGACCCTGCACCCTCACACTACATTTTTACATTGCAGATAAATACTGCAAAATGGAATCCATAAAATCACAGAGAAAAATACTTCCTACATGTATCCCCAGTAACACAGCAGTCACCAAAACTCTTAAAAGTGCTGAAGTTGTAATATTTTTCCTAGCTTAATTTTGGCTGAGACTCACACATTTAAATTTCAGGTACCTCCACGAATTCAGTTTCTTCTAAAATTTTCCCCATCTATGTTTAGCTCCTCCCTTCATCCTAGGCCAAAAGTGGGGCTGTGCAGCTGCAAGCTACTAGCGTAGGATCCAAGTAGGTGGTCTGTGGTATATTTATACTGGCCTACAGAGGCACAAGTTCCTTCCAAATATATTAAACTTAAATTGATTCTCATTTCTCAGACAGCATGGTCCCAAGAAAGCTAGTCCGACCTTTGAGAAGAGATGTTAAGCAGTTCCTGGTTAGGGAGACTTCATTTGGTTTTGAGTGTCAGCCTCAACTAAGAGCACTCTTAGTGCATTGGAGCAAGGCAGTTTACAGACAAATCCAAACGTATTTCTGTTAGACACAGTTTGGCTGCAGAACATTATCCAAGAATGGCTTTTGCTGGAGCTCTGAGTAGAAATACAGTTTTAGCACATGTTTTGCTATTGCCTGTAACTACCTGTTCCTTGGCTCTGTTCATACTTTGTTTACTTTCTCTGAAGGGGAGAAAATTCCTAAGAGGAAAATACCTCCCTCGGGGTGGCCTATGATCTCTCAGAACATGAGTATAACTATATATGCATATATAAAGAGATGCTGGCCTTAAAAAAAAGAGCCAAAACCCCTGAAAACTTAGAGTATCTCATCACAGCTGTCTTTCTGTCTGTTCTATTATTTTCTTTCTTTTAATTCTTCTAAAGTAGTACACAAAAACTCTGCAAAGCCAGCACAGAGATTGAGAAAATCAGAATCCAGAATGCCTCTGAATAACATGAAGCTTGTTGCTTCCATACCATAGACTAACCTAGATCACCTTAAAGGCACCGCTTCAGCAGCTTGAGGCTGTACTATAACCTGCTGAATTGTCATCATACTACATACTTCAGTGTTTCCCTCACTGGGCTACTTCTGTCCTTGGCACAGTCTGGCTTGCAAAGACATCCTTAAAAGTCCTCATTCTATAATGACTCCTGTGGAAAGACCTTCTTACCAAAGAAAGAGAATTTTAGGAGCTCCTAAATTCACTCTAGATCTTTTAACAGGACAGAGGAACCTCTGAATCTTGTCTTGAATGTTTTCTCCCCCTATGTTGCACAACTGAATGGTTTAAAGTCAGCTTTCAGACTTGGGTAATGTTTTTGTTTGACCCACAGTGTCAGAAATCAAATCTTTAACTATTGCACCTCATCGTATTTTAAAACGGAACTAATCCTCAGCCCTCAGAATTACTAGAGAACATTTAGAAATGTGAACTCTGCCTTTTCGAAAGAAAAACAGAAGGTAAATAAAAAGAATTTCAAATGTATTTCTTTTTTTAAGTTGCATGAATCTTGAGTCACACTCCCAATTTTTGCCAGTCCTTGGACTTGGCAATACTACCTAGCCTATCAATTTTCCAGTTATGGCTGCATCACCGTGCAATTGAGTTAAAAAGAGATCAGTGCTCCCTTAGATTTGCCAGCGTAACTGCAGGTGTAGCTGCCCTCTAACTCCTCTCCTGTCACAATGATAGGGAGGAGGGCTTTCAAAACACAGCTGATTTTAACTAATGTGGGCTAGGAAGGAATATGCAAAAAAAATATGCAGTGGACTGAAGTAGTAGTAACTTATACTGTGGGAGCTATGGCAAACAGATGGAGGAAAGGCAAAGCTAGTGATCTCTTCAGCCAGCTCAGCTATGATCAGAACAAGATGCTGAAGACCACCAACTTGATTTCAGACAAGAAATGTTTTGAAACTGAAAAGAATTATTTGAATATTAGGTAGCTATAGTATAGACAACCTCTTATACAAATTTTGTCATAACTTGGGATGCGAATTAAAAGATTTTATATAGTTCTTTTCATTTTTAATTTTTAATGTTAGAATACATAATCAGAAACTACTGTTGCAATTACAAACATCTTTAGAAATATTTTTATGTTTTCAGCTGTCACAAACAATGCAAACATTGCTCTAAAAGGTATGTCTACTACAATTTTTTTCCAGACACTAAGCATAATATCATATTAAAGACACATTGCCCTTCATCACAGATCCACACAGGGTAGCCAGAATGAGCATAGCCAGAAGTCATCTATAAATCTGATTTTTCTTAATATACCTGGCTTCTTCAACATCCTTATTATTTTGTGCAGCTAACAAGTTCAGCTCTGATTTCAATCACACATACTGTGGTTGAGAAAAGCTTTTCAGTCATTTATAGAATTTCACAGAAGCATAACCATGGTCAGGATCATAGTTTTCTGTTACAAACATTGCCCTTTTAAAGACAGGGAGAGAGAGGGAGAAAAATAAAAACAAAAATTAGTAATTCCATAATAAAAATTAATCAAAATATACTGCTTTGAAAGACTATAACTGTATATAGAGAGTAAATTGATTTACTGTATAAATTTCCTTACTATAGAAAGATGTTTTCACTTTGGATTTTTATACAATGCGGAAACAGGATGGCCTGCAGCTGCTTGCTCAGCCCTCTGAAAATCATGTTTTCCAAGGTATTTACCACCTTGAACAACTTTATTCAAAAAAAATCCAAAGGATTTGATAAATTGGGACTTTTAAAACTTCTTTTTTTTTTTCCAAAAGCTCTAATCTATGCTATTAAAGCTGCTGAGCTATACATAGCATACAGAAACTCTTGCTGGAGTTTATAGAATCTGACATAAGAATGTTAAAGAAAACAGAGCACATATATGGAGGGTGACAGCTGATTATTTATTTTTACCTATTTTTTCAAGTATCAATAAATCCATCTGAAACTTTGTGGTCTTGAGGTGTTGTAAAAGCAGCAAAACCACAAATTATAATTTAGTTTCTTTTGCTTTGTACAGTTTCTTCACAGCTTCCAGAGAAATTTAAAGTGAATATATGCCTATATGCCCCAAATGAACTTTTAATAATAAAAATAAAATAAAAATTAAAAAAAAAAATCTTTCTTGAAAGCCTAGGAAGGTGTTATCAAAAGAAAACTGCACCAAACACCCAGAACCATTTATATCTCAAAACTAACTTCAGCAGGATAATGTGTTTAATTACAACAGAACTTACATGCTTGTAGTTTGCTACTGAGGATCCAAATCCCGCCTCAATCCACAGCCTGTGACATGCATAAAGTGCCAAGTTCAGAGACTGCCTATAGCCACAATTAGATGTGAGGCTGGTGGTTTAAGGTAAGACATCACAGAAAGCTAGTTATAAAATCTTGACAAATTTTAGTCATTGAGGTTGAAATAGTCTTTATTTGCCATCTGCTTCACAGAGTGAATTATTTGGGGCAGGTGCTTTCGTTGGTCACTGCTACATCTTCTTGCACCACTGTGGAAATTCTACATTTGGTCACTTACTAAGCCTTTAATACAACTACACTGTACTTGCTCAGCAAGGACCTCTTCAGAATTCACCAACTCCCTAAATATTTAATCACAGAACCTTTAAAGACCCTTTCAACCCTGGGGTGAATCCTGTATTTACAAATGACTGCAAGAATCAGTTATGAGCACAAAAGATACTGATGGAGCCTGGTGTCTCCCATTTACTTTAGCCAAATCCCTGGCATCCAGGTCAGTTACCTCTGAGGACTGGCTCAAAATATGTCCACAGTAAGGACTGCTAGTCTAAGGGAAGAGTTAGGCTGCTGATGAGATCAGCCCTCCTCTACAGTGCTCTCCCCTCCAGCAACAGGGACTGTCCTGAGTTCTCCTCCCAGCTCTAGCTCTTACTGTTACTCCTGACAAAATAAAAAGAAACAACCAAAAAACAGTGAGACTATAGTTCCCTATTCCTTTAAATTTTGCCTAAAGAAGTGAAAAGCTTTGAAGTGGCTCTGAACACAAACCTGGCTCCAGGTCTCTCCCTCCCGTGTTCTCAATGGACTGTATGCCTTGCCGCCTGCAGGACAATTCAAATACAGTCAATTCAAATATAGATTGAACAAATGCTAAACCTACTGGAAGAGCAAGAGAAAGTCTATGAAATATTGGATGAAAATTGAGTCTGTAGGCTGCTAAGGAGAAAGAAGAACGCAAGCAGTAAGTTCAAAGTAAATAAGGCCTAGGGTCTTTCCCTGAGACATTCTGAAGCCATTCCTCATCTCCCAGTAATAACTTGTGCTTGGAAAGCCAAAGGAAACTAGGTGGATTTCTGCTACAAAGATGTTCTGGAGATCCCAGGATGCAGCTGAAACTACCTTAGCCAAGTCCTATGCTCTCTGCAGGCAGGAGTGTCTAGAGTATCTGGACATACACAAAGAGCTTAATTTCATTATAAAAAACCCTACTACTGTTTCCAGGGACATCAAGCTGGTGCTTTAGCCATATCAGCCCAAAACTGAAATGTAAAATCTTCCTGCTCATCTGCTGCCTGAATTCACCAGAGACCTTTCCAACCACCTTAGTTTCCCTGCAGTGCATTGGGTTCTCAGTTTTCAAATGCCAAAATTACTCCAATCTGCACGGCTCAGTGCCTGTCTTCAACTGAGATCCACAAGTAATGTACACACTGCAGAAATATTCTAATAGTATTGACCTACTACATTAGCTAGGCAATGTAAGGATACATTTTGTGATAATCATTTACCCACTTTTTATGCAGACAGTACAATCATACAGGTCTCCAGTATATTGTGGTGTAGCTCATCTAAGAGCACAAAATTCTATGAAAAAAGAAAATATTTAAAAGAAAATCTGTATTAATTAATGACATGCTAGAAGGAAAATATATCTTCTTCCTTATTAAAAATTTGCTATGTATTGTATTCCCTTAGAGCCTGGCATTTAAATATAGTTGTTTTCTTTCTCTCCAATAACATCTCGGACACAATTACTTAATAAATTATAAATCATAATGTAGTTTTTATGTAAATGCATTTTTGTGTTCAAGCACAGTATTAATGTTTGTGTATGCAAATGAACAAAAGATATGTCTAAAGAGGTCATGGTTCAAATTATTGCAAACTTTTAAATGCTTTACTGTGTTAACAGTTAAATATGACAATGTTCTCTCTCTTCCCCCCTTAACAATTAATAATGTCTTAAAAGCACCTGTTGCTAATACCTAATTTCTGTTTACTGCAGTTCATGGAAAATATGGTCATGTATCAGTATATAGTTCCTGCTTGATGTTGCAGATAATTCTTATAATATTCTGAATGGCATGTGCTAATTATTTAGAACAATAACGCATCTTATGGAGCTGTAAGGCTGTAAAAGAAGGGTGGTAGTTACTGAAGATGGGAATGTCTATTGTTTTGTAAAAAAAAAAGTGTGGGAGGAAAGTTGGGTTCTTTTTTTACATAAAATTAAATGGGAGAACAGCTTAGGAGCATCAGATGGGTCAATATTTTGTAGTTTTTATTGTCTGTAAGGTTAGATCTGAATCTTAAAGTGCAGATAGTAACTGCTGCACATTTCTATGCACTGTGTTAAATGGCCAGCTTCTGTTCTCCCACCACTTCCCACACAGCTGAAAGAGCAAAAGTTCTTAATCTATCTGTCTCTTAAAACTTGTTACAAGAGCTTGCCTATACACTTTATGTGGAGGAGATGTGTCTGACAGATTTTTAAAGCAGTTTCAAAAATCCAAAGCAACTTGGACTTACACAGAAGTGAAGAAACCACAAAAGGAAATCAACTAAGAAAAAAGGTCCACAGAATATATATACATGCTTGTGCTATTACTAGATGAAACAAACAAAACAAACAACAAAACAACACAAACCTGTATGTGGAATAAATGGAAATAATTAAATGGATCAAGTCTTATACATTAGGAAATGTTCTCTTTGATTCCTGCGTGTCACAACTGTTTCAGGCTAAAACAGAGAAAGAAATACTCAAAACCTCATTCTGTCAAAAATGAGATTATGACTTGGAGGACTAATCTAGAGATTGAGAAAAATTGGATGGAATATGTACAATTTATGGGTACAATCCTGTCCATGACTGTTGTTCTTATTGCCTTTAGTCAGAACTTGTCAGAAAGTTCACAGGGGTGGACAGGGTTCGACATGTTAGCAGAATCAAGATAGACTATGAAAAATATCGATGCAATACAAAAATAGACATAAAAAACCCCAGGACAGCACAAAGAACACACAGAAATGAAATATTCTCAGGTTATATTCTGAAATCTCATTAATTGTGTGGAGAGAATAATGAATAAGATCACATGAATACTCATTTAAATCTACATATATACACTCTACAGACCTCTTCTCACAGTAGTCACGCAATCAAGATTTATTAGCTCAAATGTTCAGGGACAGTGAATCTTCAGTGTCTATGTTCTACAATTCACTGAGATACAATTTAAAAACCACTCTTTCCAAAATCCTTGTAGCAGAAAGCAGATTAAAAGGCTTCCACTTATCCAGCTGAAGTACAAACATGGCCATGAAAATCACATCACCAGTCACAACTAAGCTATATATTTTACATTTCTGTGTATTAGGGATTAGTTGTAAATTTCAGGTTATAAAAAAATGGTGGGGAGGACTGCTCAGGAAAAGCTGCTTTCATTAATTTCTAAGAATGGAATAAATGTTGAGAAAATTGCAATTTGCTTGTGAATATTTGTATAAGAGAACCGGTGGAGTCCACTGAATAGATTATACTCCAGGTTGTAATGGCAGGCCTTAGATGACATTTTAAATATAGCAGCAGCCCACGGAGAGGCCAGAAAGTCAATATTTAAATTGAAAAAGGATAAACTAATATTACCTTAAACTGCTCTAGATCATCTTTGAGGCAGGACTCAACACAGAAAGATCCAGTTTAAGCTGAAATTTTATGGGACATTTGTGAATAGCTGATACAGAGCTCACAACTAACTCTATGCTGGCATTTATCTTCAGTGGGCTTCCTACTTCCACTGATGATGTGAACATTAAATTGCCACTGACTTCTAACAGAACCAAATCAAATACTATAATTATACACTTTGTGCTATCTGTACTGTACTGTATTATTATCTATAATTGATTATTCAACTCAGTAGCTATTGTTCTTTAAAATGCTTTTGACACATTGTAGAAAAAGTGCTATATAAAACAAAGTTGATGAACATAGAGATTTCGGACATTCTACCACATGTAAAGACGAAGCTGGTGCAAAGCAGCTGAGTTCCACATACACAAAGTCACATCCAATTTTTTTTGTCTGTGTTCCACACTGACAGCCTTCTGCTGAGAAACAGACCTCACTATCCTGGATACTGTGAAAATGTAGTACGATAAAAAAACCTACTCCTAAAAACTTTTCTGTACAGAGAAGAAAAATATGTAGTGTGGGGGAAGACAGACAGAGTGTAGAGCAGCAAGTTACTTGCCAAAGAGGTACAGCATCTGAAGTTACACAAGCACAACCTAGCTCAAGTTTCTGGAATCTCCATCTCAAGCCACAGTTAAACAGCCACTTGAAGAAAGAGTGAATCCACAGAGTCACAGACTGGGAAGGTCTGGCTATTCTTGTCTGCCTGTACCTGATTCCCCTCTTGGGGCAACCCAGTTGCCATCATGTGGCCATGTAGTGGACTGGACCAAATAACAGATTTGGCTGAAAATTAATGATTTTCTTTTACTGGGCTAGCTTTCAATTTTGTCCTTAGCCCTTAAAACATACAAATAGGACATTTTCAGGACTTCTTTAAAATAAAATGGAAAAGAATCTTTAAATACCCAGTAACAAAGCAGTCAGATTACATTCTCAAAACAGGAAAAGACTGTGGCCTGTCCCTTTAGATTCCTATATATCAACCTATTTTGCTAAGCACAGAAAACTATTTTTATATTTCCCTTTTTTATATGCCAGTAAGATAAACAAGGGTTGGGTTTTTAAGCCATCTAAAACTAGTAGGCTTAGTTCCAAGTAGCCTCAGTATTTACAAGGTTGCCAAAGTAACGTCTACATTATTTTCAGATTAAGAAAAGAACCCTGAGAAAAAAAATTATTGTTGGAGTGTAACAAGTTTCCTAATCACAAAAATATTTATTTTTGTATCTTCAGAACACATACTATTGCTTCCCATAATTAACAAATGAGATTAAATGTTAACCAGTTTAAATCTGTCAAAATATTTTAATAAGGGGGGCAGATGTTCTGTTTTGTTAAGTATCACTATTTACTTTATGAGGTAATAATAACCCTACCTTTCCTCTGCAATAGTTAATAGTAAATGGTTAGAGCTTGCCAAAGAGCAAATAAATCATTACACTAAATACAGGTTGTCAGGCTAGTTTAGTACCTTGTACACTCCGTTTTGCTTAGATAAATGGCTTAGAATGGGATTTACTGTCTATGCTGTTTTCTAGAAAGGTCCTGGCTTTCCTCTTTTGTGTAGTTTCATATCAGATATTAAGCAAGATACTATATCAATTGGTAGATTTTACACTGACAGGCTTACTTGCTTGGGTTGACTTCATAAATGTACAAATGTGAGACAAGCTGCAGACCTCCCAAGAATGTCATTACAGAGAGTACATTTGTAGAAAGACTGTGGTTTTGGTAAATAAAAGTGCAAAACTCAAGCAGGCTGAGTAGCATAAAATCAAGGCTCTGAAACATTCCTTAGAGTTCTCTTCGATTTAACCATATTAATACCTTTCATATTCACTCTTCATCAAATTTGCAATTGTTCAGCTCCAATAAAATATGCAGCCAGGTTTTACAACTGCTGCTGAACACTGTAATTGTACATTAGATATCGTGCTTTTCTGAATAGCTGAGACACTTCCAGGGCTAAGCACAAGTGGATCTGGCCAAAAGAAGACCCTCACTCCCAAGAAGGCTCCTGCTGGGCTTTTTTTACACAATTAAAGCCCCATTAAAATCTACCTGCCAGGTAAGATCTTATTTGTTATTACGGTTATATACCTAATGGCTGCTTTCAGCACAAATGGACATATTTGAAATTATGCACTAAACAGTATTTACATAGAAGTATATTTACTCAAGATTCATTATTTCATTTTTTCCCACTGTAAAAGTCCTGTCATCCAACTACAGAAAAGCAATAATTTGTAAAATTATGCAAGGCTAACAGCTAATAATGGTTGAAGGAGAGAGATCACAAGTTCCATTGGCTGACATTTGTATAAACTATTTGCAGAACACTTGAGAAAAGCAACTCTGGTCATGGAAAGAAGGATGAGGTTGTGAGTGATCTGTGAACAAGGAAAAGGTCCAATAAATCGGCTCACTTATTCACACTGAATAATTCAAACAGCTTGACTCAACACTAGACATACTCCTTACTCCTTTTAAAGGATTAAAATATTCATGGTTTCTTCTGTCAAATGTCATTATTGCTCTGTAATATAGGAGCAATGGTTATCTTCCCAAGGGCTGTGGGAGACTTAGATGTGGATCATCAACTTCAGTTGTGGAAGCTGCCTGGCAAACACTGCTTCTACAAATGATCTCAGACTCACACCTGTGTATCCCACATCACACTGGTCCTAGCAAGGCAAGCTGAAACACTACCTCCATCTTTACTGATCATATTCTAGTGCCACATAAGCACTTTTGTGCTGCCCGAGAGCACTGAAAACTCAGAAAGGCTATCTCCTCTCTATCACAGCTATGACAAGGTCACCTTATTACTGAGGTATTCTTACCTCAGTAAAAGAAGAAACTATTCACCAGCTCAAGAATGAGTCTTCCTTTGCCCCCTTCCACAGCCAAGAACACAAAGCTGAATGGGAGCAATCGAAGACAAGAAAGGGAGGTGTCAAGTCTTACATATTTAATGTCAGAGAAACCCACCACAACAGGTTATACAGACGCCACTAATTTCTTAAAGTAGCTGTTAGCATCTCTCCTCAAAATAAAATTGCAGGGGACATAGCTACTATTCAGCAGACTCTCAGACATCAGCTACCAAAGATACCTGGAAGGCAGCACTTCTCTAACTGTGCCAACCTTCCAGTCTACTTCAATTTATCTTTCGCAAGATGGACACACTTTAGAAATCTTAGACTTCACTGTGTATTTGGTAAATTTCTCTTTAAGACAATCCAACCTGTTCAGTTTTTCAGTCGATTTTTTTTTCCCCTGCTTTCTTTTAAAGACATCTTAATTAGTCTAATCCTGACTGGTCTCTTTCCAATGTTCCTGTTGGCACAGTAGGATTTCAATTAACATTCTGCTTTAGCGCTGCAAATGCCCTTGCTCAGATTTTTTTTTTTTTTTAAATGTGCTATTTTGGATGCCATCTCTTCTCTTTTCTTCCTCAAAAATTGTTCAGCTTCTAAAAGGTTTTGGAAGCAGAGGTTGTTATGCCAATTTGTGCTTTCTGAGCTTATCAAGAGATAGCGAATCGTTATTTTTTATTATTTTTTTAGGCTTTTTTGCACTTGAGGGTTATATTCCTTGTCTGCTCTGACCACATCACTCATCCCCCTTTCAGTCCCTCCTGGTTTCACAACAGCAAGTTCACACTGCTTGTCCTCAGCTTCAAGGCTCTTCAAAACTCCACCCTCCTTTATTTGTCTGTTCTTGTCTCTAATTGCAGTTCTCTTCTTCTCTTTCACACACACATATAGAGACACACGCACACACTTTCTTCTAATCCACCAACAATAACAATCTTTTCTGCTGTATGTCAGCTTCTCTCACACAGCTCCACCCTGCCCCTCACACATGGAGTGCCCTCTCTGAACTGTGCTGTCAGGCGATTGTCCTCGCTTCTTTGAAATCTATCCTTAAAAATCCACCTCTGCTGCAACGTCTAAAAGAAATCAGCTAATTAATGATGGTTATGTTGAGGGGCAGATGGAATAGCTGACATTTACTTTACAATAATAATTAAAAAAAAACCCCAACCTTTTGTGCGAGTGTAAGTATCTTAATCTACACTAGACTGCTCTTCCAGAGGGACAGCAATATGGATGGAGCAGTGACTAGATCCTGCAGGCTGTGCACATCACCCCTGACTGACCATGGGAAACTCTCTTTTCCCTACTCTTCACCTGTTTTGCATGTTTAAACTATAATCTCTGCAGAATAGCATCTGTGGATATGTCTGCTCTGCTTATCATGTAGCAACTGATAACCTTTAAGTGAAATAGAATAGTCACAGCAGTGTCGAGCTAATTTATTCAGAAAGTATTCTGTATTATGCAGTATGTGTCCACAGTAATTAATGCAATAACAAAAATTCCATTATCTTGGAAGTACACAGCATAAACAAAAATAACAATTACAGCAAAGTAATAAAAATATAAGTGGACTTGTGTTTAACCTGCAAAAAGCAAGTTCTAACATGCGGTCTTGACTTCAAAGACACTGCTACACAGAAGTATCCACTTATGTCCAATATATTTATAGTTTCTCACTGACAAACAAAATCCTACTCAATCTGTAAATTTCAGTTCTAATTCAGACTTCTGTTAAATTCTGCTACTTTAATACAACTGGAAATCTCATCTACTGGGCTAGAAAGCAGAGGAAGACACATCTGTTGCTAACCAGTCCTTTGCATTGTTCTTGGCTGCAGAAATTGGCACGCCTTAACCACAAGAGCACAATAAACCAATTGGACCTTTCTGTGCTTACTCATCTTCTCTGGAAATCTGACTTACATTCTTGGTAGGTCGGTTTTCAATCACTAAAAAGTGTGTAAATTATCTACTGGTTGACAAATTTGTTGCAAAACTTAAATATTTACAGAATGACAGATGAATTATACTGGTAAACAAGGATAGCTGCCACAGTAAACCACTTCAGACTGGAGCACTTCATCCAGACAGTAATCTGTAGCAGGTTGATGAAAGTGTTCAGCTCTTTCAAAAAAACATGCAGCTAAGTAGAAAGTGACTAATAAGAAAAGGTTAATTTCCTCTCCTTTTAAAGCAGCTAAATAGTTCTTACTCTTTGTGACTTATTACATCCCTCTGCTTCAAAAACACACTAGAAATCTTAAAAAGTAACAATAAAATCTATAAATATGTATATAAACAAACAAACAAAGCCACATAATAGAAAAACTACTGCAGCTTTCCTCCTCACTTAAATACCAGTATGTTTTTCACTCTACAGTCTTTTCCAAAATCAACCCAGATCACTCGCCACTTTGGCACTGAACACTGTTATGTATTTCCAAGATTTCACAAGAGCTCGGGTACAGAGACCTAACAACATAACCTGGGGAGCCAAAGTGATCATCCTCTCCCATTTCCACAGAGTGTGGTCCCATTATAACCATTCATAGATGATCACTTCTCAGCTCCACAAGGAGTTTCCATTCCAAGGTAGCCCCGGGGAGGATGCACATACCGCCTGGTTTCCACCTCTTATTTAACACCTTCTCCTGAGTCTTCATACTGAGAAGCCTTACACAGGGATTCTAGAATGAAAGGGAGAACTTCAGGAGACACCTAAGCAAGTCCACCAGAGTAGGGGAAGAAGCTAACTGAAAGAGAGTTAGCTCTGTACAAGGATCAAGTGAATGTAATTTGGGCCAAACAGCTCAGATTGTCCAACATGTCAAATTCATGATTAGTTTAGCAGCATCATTCTGTAGTACTACTGTAATTCCACCTATCAGGGAAATATAAATGTCTTATTACTTCAGCTTCAGAAAACAACATACAAAAATGACATTTTTACCAACTTTATATTTTGAGGGTGGAAACCTATACATGCTTCTTTTCTTCTTCTAATGAAATTACTGGTTCTAGCAGGTAGAGGAGGAAAATGTAGTCAGTAATGGTAAGGAAAAGAAGTGTGTGGTATCTTGAGTATAATTCTCTGGTACATTAAATGAGACAAACAAAAGAGAAATTAAACATAATACTGTGCCATGATACTGTGCCATAAGTGTCAACTTCAAATTTCAAATACAATTATAAGAGTCTTCTAATAATTATATAGGTGGCAAACAAGGCTTTAGGGCAAATATGTGGCATAAAACTACTAATGGCATTCTACAGAAAATCGTCTGAGCCTGACCTCTCCTATGCATCATATTGTGGTTAAGGTCAACTTGGTGGAAAGGTTAAGAGCAGTTAAACACTGACCCATCCCTCCCCAGTCTTTTCCATATTCATAGGAATTATCATCCATATTCATGCAACAAGATAAGTAACTTCAACATACAGAGGTTAAAAAAAAAATAATTTTACTTCTTTACAATCTTATTCAATGCCATGTCACTAATTCCCAGAGCATGGATCAGAACATAAATTAGTGTGTCTGTAAGGCCAGGCAGGATGGGTGAGAAGAAAACATAGAGCAGCCTCAGGGTGACACTTAAATATTGAAGATATGCTTTCAGGAGTCCTGAAATGGCAACAAGACACATGAAAACATAATGCTTGTACATGGGTAGAGCACAATGAATTCAGAATATATGATGCATGTAAGTGTCTGCCTTACACAGATCCAGCTGCAGGCCTGTAAACACATGGGTGCCTGGAACATGAACTTGTAGCCCTCACAGGTAACTGGTATGAGGGGCCCAAGGCTACTTTATGAAATCTAAGGCAAGTATCCTCAAACAACAACAATGCAAACAAAAGACACAGACAACCTGTTGCCACTGCAAAACTGGTGCTACAGGTACTTTTTTTTTCTTAGCAGAGAACTGTCTATCATAATGTGTTATGTACCTTTTCTTTTGCTGTTTACACTTCTTTTGGTGCACAGTACTGACTGCACTTGGAAAGGAACAGGGCTCAGAAACATCTGATAAATTTGCAGAACTTACCCTTTGTGCACCTTGTCTTGCCTTTCCTGTGAAATAACTTTTCAAACATGAATTCCCCTTCAGTTTCTCTTTTTCTGCCTTCACTTCTATATATATGTAAAAAGTAAACATCACTTAGTACTAACTTTATAGTGAATTGATATTCCTTTGCTAGAAGTCCTCTTTTTTTAACCAAAATGTGAGAATCTGAGTTAACATTAAAACATCATCCCACCCCTATTTGCAGGTGAAAAAAATATTCAGTTAACTGGTCTTCCCTCTAAACAGAACTTCTTTCCATTCCTCTCTACAACTACCTAAAGGGAGACTGTAGCGAGGCTGGTTTTGGTCTCTTCTCCCAAATTATTAATGATAAAACAAGAGGAAATGTCCTCAAGTTGCATCAGGGGAGGTTTAGATTAGATATTAGGAAGAAATTCTTTCCTGAGAGAGTGGTTAGGCACTGGAATAGGCTGCCCAGGGAGGTAGTGGTGTCATCATCCCTGGAGGTGTTTAAAAAAAGAGTAGATGTAACACTTGAGGCTATTGTCTAGTGGATAGATAGACAATAGGATGAAGGTTGGATTTGATGATCCTAGAGGTCCTTTCCAACCCTAATGATTCTATGATTCTATGAACATATTACCCAGAGTTCTCTTTAGACAGCAGAAATGAAGTGAAGGCACACCGCAATGAGAAGAGAAAACATAGTGTGATAGTTGAGAGTATTTTTCTTTGTGGCACAATAAAATGCCATGTAGAGATATCTAAGACAGTTGGTCGCCATCAGCAGTACAGTACTCTGACAACACAGTACAACACAGTACTCTGTGTTACCCTACGGAAATTAATTTACCTTATTTTTTTTAGCAGGACTTAATCACGCCATGCAAAGCACTGTGCTGTTCTGCATCATTTATTCCTATCTTCTGTCATATCTTCAATATACTCTCTGTCCAGATTCATGATTCCTTCTAAAAGGTAATACAAATTGTTAAAACTGAAACGTACTTTATATGAATATTTTTTAGCTCTGTCTCACCTGAATAGAGTATTTCATAGAATCGGAGAATGATAGGAGTTGGAAGGGACCTCTGGAGATTGTTGAGACCCACACCCCTGCCAGAGCAGAATCACCCAGGGCAGGCCACACAAGAACAGATCCAGGCAGGTTTTGAAAGTCTCGAGAGGAGGAGACTCCACAACCTCTCTGGGAAGTCTCTTCCAGGGCTCCATTCACAGTGAAGAATTTTTTCCTCATGTTTAGGTGGAACTTCCTGGTCCAGTTTGTGACCATTGCCCCTTGTTCTACCACAAGGTAACAGTGAAAGAGGCTGGCATCTTTTACTTGACACCTGCCCTTCAGATATTTCTAAATATTTATAAGAATCTCTTTCAGCCTTCTCTTCTCACACTAAAAGGCCTCAGGTCTCTCAGCCTTTCCTCATAAGACAGATGTTCCAGTCCCAGGCTATGCAGTGTGGAAAAGCTAAGTATACACACTGACACTATAGCAGTAGTTTCTCTTAAAATGTATATTACTGCCTTGGATTACATGTTTTGCTGTGGTTATTTTATGCTTCCATTTCTCAACATATCGATAGTGAATTCTTTGTGGCTTTGGCACATTACAAGGGTGCAGTTCTTCCTCCCACTAATCTACAGAATTGCTTCAGTTCTTTAACAATGAGAATTACAAAGCCTTTTATTCAAGTAAATCAGAATTCCTGTAGATTTAATGCTTCTCAGAGAAGTTGTGCTACATAGGCTTGCTTGCCCTAGGGTTTTGAGGGCCTTCAATAAAGTCTCTCTTGAATAGTATCATGCTAAATGGCTTTTCTTTCTGTTTGTCCCCGAAACTTGCAGCTTTCCAGTTCGTTCCCTAAATTCAGTTTATAACCTTATTACCTTTTCTCCTGACTTGTCAGTGACTGTGGGGGCTCTTTTTCTTGCTCTACTGTGCAGAGAAAAGAATCTTTGTCAACATGGCCCTCGGCCCATAGTAGGGAATTTACCAGCAAACGTAGATCCTGACCTTGCTAGATAGCCCAGTTTCTACAGACAACATTATCTACAGACAGAGCACTCCTGCTGGAAGAGGCAAAGGGTTTTGGCTTCTAAGTCCATGAGGCCTGAACATCAGCTCTGAAGTCCATGTGTGTCCTGATCTCCCTCCACTTTGCCTGTTATTCTGTTAACTCTTTAGTCCTGTAAATAACAAAGCTCAGGCTGACTTTTACCTAAATTTGCTTTGTGCTTGTTTAGGATTACATTTTTAAATTTTAAATTACAATTTTTCTCTCCACCCCCATCTCTTGTAATCAATAGAATGCAATCAATACTTAAGGGTCAAGACCTTTTCTTTTTCCTGTGGCTAAGCTTTTTCCAGCCTTGCATTTTAAATAAAACCTGTATTCTCAGCCATCTGTAAAAAGGATGGAAAGAAAAAAGCCAGCTGATTAGTGTCTCTCTTTAGGTCTTAGGGTAATGGCTGCTTTTACCTTTCTAGTTTAATTCAGCACATTTACAAAGCATTAAATCTGTCAGTATGGCATTAACTTCTATCATGTGCATATTAATAGGAATAATAATCAAAACATCGAGTGAGTTTGGGTGTTAAACTGATAATATTTTCTTTAAGTGCTAGTACACATTTGGCTTGGAAGGTGCTCAGTATTGCAAAGGATTTTTAAATGAAGATTTATCTCCTATCTATATAGAAGTGTTTTATGGTAAACCTGCTCATTTGTACCCCAAAGGGCATGACTTTGTCATCCTGCTGATGTTTTCATGGAACACATTTGGAAAACACAATTTCTAACTTTTGTCGCTTCCATTAAGAATAATGTTGATTAAGTGGAATCAGCATGTAAGAAAAATATTTAGCAGCTGTTCTCATATTGCGAAATCGTAAATATATGGAAAAATAATCACACAGATATTTTATGCCAATTAGCAAATACTTCTTTTAATTAAAGCATGTTGTGCATTACGGCATCATTTTACTATTACTGAAATTCAAATAAAATGTAGGGATGGTGGAATTAGAGAGAGAAAACATCTTCACCAGTATATTAGAAAGCTTTTGTTAACAAACTAGCTGAATGGGTTCAGAAGGATTCCTGTATTGGATGATTTAAAAAAACTTTTCTCTATACATTTTACATCATTACAGTGATCTAAGAAAGAAAGAAAGAAAGAGAGAGAGAGAAAAAGAAACTGCTTTCCCTATAATCAGCACAAAGGACGGGAAAAACTACTGCATTAATACAAATTATTTGCATCTTCAGTGTTGCCAGCATATAACAGTTGTAAATCAAGGATATATTTTGAAATATCCTAAATCAGATTTTACAAATCATCACTTTTAGTAATGGCTTTCAAAGAATAAAAGAATACAGCCATGGGAATTCATATTTATGACTGAGGGTAAGTACAAGTTAAACATATCTATTTCACTTATGTTGCAAAGTACTATTACTCAATGGTCCAAAATATTATCAATTTATCTGTATTCACTTTTTATTAGGAAAGAAGTGCACAACTATGCAGGTTTCAGTGATGAACATAATAGTAATCAGGAAAAGAAATACTCCCTGGTGAGGATGAAAGGAATGCATGCTACCTTCTCAGAGGCTCAGTAATATATCTTTAGGAAAAACAGTATACATGCAAGAACATTGTCCTGGAACACACTAAAGGAGTTGACTGGCTTTGTCAACTGCAAAGTAGAAGCCTTTGCTGTACCCTCTGCTCATATCTAATCATTTTTGCCTTGCACACACCACCTACACACCTAACACTTCACTGACAATGCTTTGAATTTCCCCACTACCCCCCAAACACAATGGAAAGTTAATTGAATGTTTTATGCTCTAGCAATATCAAAGAAATGAAAAGAACGTAGGTTTCAACTGTATTTCAATAATAAGTGCATTAATTTTTACCTTTTAACTGACACTTGTACTAATTTCCTTAAATGCTCTTTTTTACTCTTTTTTGATCTGTCTGGCTTTGTCGGGTCTGATGATGAGGGCTTACTTCAAATGCAAAAAGATTAGCTCTCTTTCCTTTAATAGCACAATTATAGCTTGTGTGATGTCTAAATCATGAAAGATATCAGGGACAGACTTCTAAAGTCGCATCAGTTTATTACAAAAGTGGTAGTAATCATTTTAATATCAAAATTACTCTAATTTCCTAGTGGCATTTAGGAATTGTTGGGCACGCATACACACAAAGATTAGTAGCCATTTACTTCTAATTTGACTTAAATAATTGTTATAAATAACACAATGAAATTAAAAGGCTCTGTGTTACATTTTCACCTCTACCCAAGATGTTATTCTGGCACTAAAAGAATATTGCCACATCAAAGCAAGAACCAAGAGACCCAGTTTGACATTTTTAGATATGCCAGAATCTACATCTCATTTTTGGATTTAGTTCAACATGGAACTTAGCACTAAACACTAAAGAATAAATGTGCCTTCCTTAAAGATATGTAATATGTTTAATCCCATCAATGCTTAGTCTACTTTTTAAATCCTGGATTTAATATACTTTACAATGAGAGGGCAAGATTAAGATACCCTTTCTCATAGTGGATTGCACCTATCTCCCTAAATATTACAATTAGCTATATTATGACAGCAAGTAGAGTCCCTGTTCAAGATGAGGGCCTGTAAATGATTAAGTTCAATACAGATCTAAAGGGAGGAGGAAGATTTATCTTATATCCCAAACTGGCTTTGATTCATGCATATTTATGTAATGGTCATTGGTAACCAAGATAAAGAGGGGCATCAGATCTCAGACAAGGTATTCTTCTTCAGGAATACTACCTAAATATTTTACACTTCTTCTGCATTAGAGATAAAGATTTAAAAATCATAATAATGCCTCAAAGCATGTACATAACATGTTGTGTGCAGCAGATGAATGTGGAAGACAGTTGCAGTGATTTTTTTTCGAATATTTTAGGATGTTGTGGTTGCTAAACAGTAGTTTTAAAGGAGAATTTGATAGTTAAAGCCAAGACAACAATATTTCTGACAACAGAAATTGCTGCACGTACAAGCTTGGATAATTTTAAAGTTCGTAACAGATAAAGTGGAACAGTTTGACCCATTGTCAGTCTATATTAAGATGAACATTTGTTAAATTCTAATGAAAAAATGTAGCACAAACTCTGGCAGAAGAACAATTAGTTTTTTCCCCTGAACTGGAAAAAAAAGTAAAAAAATCCCTGTGGCACTGATTTTTACTTTAACTGCAAGCAATAAATATGACCTGCAACAGACTCTAACAGCTATTGTTCATATCTACATGGATATGTCATACAAGCAAAGTTCACTTCAATTTCAAGCACACAAAATTTATGTCTGCACCATATAGCTTATCATGCATTTAGGCTGAGCATACAAGAGTCGATTTTCTAGTGTTAAGAACAACTTGCACCTTTTGGATGTGCAGGGTTATAATCAGCCCAGCCCATCAATGCTGTTTGCATAGAGAAGAAAGAAAAAGACTGAGCAGCTATTATACACTGTCAGCTAACTCCTAACCACTTCAGGAAATTCAGAGAACTTTTAACTCAATTTACATTAAAATTTACATATTCTTCCTGCCTGTTATGTGCTACATGCATTAGAATTATTTGGTTTGCTTTTTCAGAGACTGTTCGGGAAACGCAGTGACTGGGGAAACACTGTGCCTCCAGTAGGGGGTTTATAGGGTGAACAACATCCCAGTTTACCTAGTCACAGTCAGTAGATTTACATGTCACTGTAAGCTGTCATTCATCAAGACTCAATATGGGCTTGTCTATGGAAAGATGATTTTGGAAGTGGAAAATCTTTGCATTCTTCAACTCTGCTTTGAGTATACCGACTTAGAGAAAAATAGCAGACAAAGACAAGCAGACCAAAAAGAAACAGTAGAGATCTAGAAAACCTCTGCAAGCAAAGCTGATAGTGACATTTATAAGATTGAGCAAAGTAAGTGAGGAAGGAGTTGAATGCACAAGTTTCACTTCTGTGACTTTTGTACAAACTGAAGATAATTAAAGGATGAACTGACACAGCACATTGTGGAGTTAATAATGTGAATTTTTATCTCGAATGCTGACCCACTATCTTATAAACAAAAGGCGTAAGTTCATGGATTCAAGTTTTAACCTAACTGGACACAGAAATCAGTATGTCATGTTGTCAGTCTTGAAAGCTGTCCAGGTGGAGCTAGCTAGAGTGTTGCTGGCCAGAAGTGCTTTTTTCCTCCCCAGTAAGGCTCTCAAAATCATCCAGTGATAACCATCATATATATACCGATTCCAGCACAACGGGGCAAGGGTAAGCAAAGGATAGTTACAGGAATATTAATACAATAGTCTCACTGTTTTTTGTTTGAATTTCATTCTATCTTGTAGATACATTACATTCCATATTAATTACTATTTTAAAATGATGAAGAAAAAGTTTTGCCTTTACAGGCTTAGCAAAAATAAATAAAAATTTTCAAAATATTTTCCCTTCATGGTAAGAATTCATTACTTAGGTGGAAAATAAAATTTTATTCAGCACTAAAACCAAACTTTTTAATTGCCTTAGTTAATAAGCTTGATAGAATATGAAGATATATTTTGTTACAGATGTTCCATAAGAAAAATTTTAAGGGAGAGGCCAGAGCATAAATGAGTCCTAAGATGATAGCTTTTGACAGAAGCATAATCACTTGTTATGAGAATCACTTGTACTGGTTTATGGTAATTGTGGTTAAATATATGGCTAGGAGTCTTTTTTGCCTTTAGTATGCCCATGCTTTTTCCTATAGACTTCTGCCATTAGGATCCAGCCTATTTTTCTCTCTCTTGCCAATCTTACTGAATTTCTGCTTATATCATCTAAAATTTCCTGCTTAATTAATTTCTTGTAGCCTAATTCTTGAACCTATTTATTCAGATTTTCAGCCTGTACTCCACTGAAGACTCTTAAAAGTTGTTCTATTCTTCTCCTAGTGAAATTTCAGGGTCTAAATCTTCTTAGATCTCCCTGGGACATCTCAACATTTTTTCACACAACCAGCCATCCTCACCAGTTTTTGTTACTCCAAATTATCCTTCTGTTCCTCTACCTCTCTAAACAATGCCTTTGATGTCTCACTTGATGCACACTTCTTATCTCTATCCACTACTGTCTGGGGAGACCTCCCACTCCTATCTAATACAGAAGGTAACATATAGCCTTTTGTAACTTACAACTTTTCCACAGTCTGACATATATGATTAAATAAGTATTAACTGTTTAGTGTCTATTGAGATAGGAATAAATCCAAGCAATGGTACACAAGATGTTACAGCTGCTAAAAAAAAAAAAAGGTATTAACTATTTGAATGACCAAGTGAAAAAAGGAACATCTAAGGCTAACTTATCCCCTTTCTAAGCTTCATAAATTCACACATTTGCACTCCAGGGAGGGAGATAATGCAACCCTAATTGTATCTTGTTGAACTTGGCCATTTAGATGGCTAAGCCTTTTCTAACATGGTCTTTTTTTTATATTAATAACTGTTCCAAAAGATGTCTTTTCCTATTAGAGTGACATTCTATCAGTAGTTTGGGCCTGATGAAAAAAAACACAAATGTGAGGCAGTAAACCAAAGGAATCTCAGTGAAATGATGAACATGATATTTAGCAGGATAAATTGTTAATGTCTTAAAAACATCTTGAAAGACAGTTTTTAGTTTCTTTTCAAGACAAATACTAAAAGTAAACCTTTTCTTTCAGGCCGCATTTGGTAAAGGGGCAGAAGAGTAATCTACTGTAAAATGACATTGGTTTTCTGAAAAGAAGTGTCAGAATGATCTGGCTTTCTGGAGATTATTGGTGGCTGTAAAAGGATTGCTCCTCTGCTCCTCTTCTGGACAGCTTGCAATCTTTTTTTTTTTTTTGTGGAGTTCTCTATTAAGCCTGTTGTGAGTGAAGGGTCATGTTTCTTTCTTAACTATGGTAGGTAGTGTGAAAATAATGATCAGACAGTACACATATATGACTTCCCCCCCAACCCGGTTTCTAAGGTTTTTTTGTCAATTATGGATAGAAACAACAGCTACAGCAGATAAAAATAGATGAGACCAAAGCACCCAGCAATGACACTGACTTTAGTCAGATTAAATGCAAGAAGAGGAGGTCAATTTTTTTTAATTGCAAGTGGCTAATTCACTGATTGCTAAAAACTATTAATGAATAATTTATATCTCAAATATTAAACTATGTATGGGATGAGTTTCTGGGGAAAGTAAGGAAACATAAACCTGCAACTCTTCCTCTCTATAGTCTGTGCTAAACTGTGTAACATCTACTTCTTAAAGTATGTACATCTATGAAATGTTATCAGAGAAAAATATTTCACAATTTTAAGAAGAAATGGTGATGTACAAAGCTAAATACAAATAAAATAAAAATCTCATTGGCCAAAACTGGAGCCTGTCATTTATCATTGCCTCATTTATAGATTGTGATGGCTTTGCCACTCCATTTTAGCTCACCTACAGATTTTCCTTTTTTCTTTAAATAACCATAACATAGTATATAGACACAACCATACACATGTATGTACATATGTATATTCATTCCTTTCTATCTGTAATTGTCTGGGGCTTCAGGGAAGATTCAGCTCAGTTTGAAACAAGCCATCAGAGTAGGGACAGAGAACCCAAAGATCTAGATGAATTTCATAGAGATATCCTTCATCATAACAACATATACAAGCACAATCTCAATTCCATTTTTTTGCCGAGCACATCACGAATATTTTAATGCCTTACCACATGCCTGTAAGCCACAATATGTAAGTTTTAGCAGATCTGTTTTACAGCCAAGAAACTAAGGCATAGAGAAGTCTAAGACTTCATAAACAAAGGTACCCAGTTTGAGGCACCTGGGCCTGGCTGATTAAAGTCTGAGAATTACAACATTACTATAAATGGAACTGCAGGTTATCAGCTTCTGAAGACTTAGCAAAAAAACTCTCCTTAAATTTACCAAGCAAGAGCAGTAAGCTTTTTTCATTTGAAAGAGTCACGCTGGACAATGGAGTTGTGTCTAACTGACCTTTAAGTGTTTTTTCCATTCCCTATCTAGGTTTTTTAGGCAGATCTGAATCCTGAGGGTAAATGTTGCCCAGATGCGAAAGATGGTCCATGCCATATGCTCTGTTTCTGTCCTCTGCACAGGGCAGGCACGGGGGATGCCACTATTCCAGACAAGCCAAGGATGGTCCCCAAACCATACAGGCTGCATCCGGTGGAGCTTGTACTCCAACCTGGGCACTGGCAAACACTAGTCCCTGACAACCCAGCAGTGCAAGCCGTGGGTCTGTCATCTAGTTTCGTGCAGAACTACTGCTGCATGTGCCGTGTACCACCTGGGACACTGGCTTGGACTGATCTAAGGGGAAGAGTGCCACCTACTGAACCACCAACACGAGCTATCTATTCGTGCAGCTCAGGAGAATGCTGTTCCATGAAGAGCCTGGGCACGGTCTGAAGCAAATAGTTTGCCACAAATTTGAGCGAGAAAACAAATATACACAATCACATTGGAGTGAAGTAAAAAGGTAGAGACAAATAATAGAACAGATGTTGCTAAGTAGAACTAAGTATGGTAACTAAGCTGGTACATGTCTGTGACTGTCATGCGTATGTCACTGCACAAGAAATAGCGTGTCTGTTAAAGATACTGAATTATGATATTCACTCTTCTAGAGAAAGACTAAACTGAGTTTTTCTCTCCACCATTTACCAACATGGTGCTGAAACCCACCAGAGGAGACAACACAGAGTTTAAACAACTCCTGTATAAAAATACTTTTTTTTCTCCTGTACCTTTATAGACAATTTTGTTTTAATCTTGAGATCCATCAGTCTGTCTACACAATTTTATAACTATTATGCAGCTTCTTAGCTTACACTGTGGAAATACTTCCTCAGTTCACTCAGTATGTCTTTTATTTAGAACCAACATCAAAATCACATGAATTTGGCATTTTTCATGTACAAACCATTATGTGGCAGAGTGCCATATTTACATCAACATCTTAATATATATAAGACTTTGTTGGAAAACCAGCTAGCTTACTTTTTAGTGCTGTTCATCTTCTGAAGTACTATGACATTTAGATCTTTAGCAATACTTCAACCACAAACTTTTTCGAAAAGCACTATAAAAAAACCAGAAGTGAAATAGTTAAACATTTTATTATTCACATTGCATTCATAGTAAATTGTGTAATAGTTTTCATGTCTTAATTACTTAAATTTTATATTGAGCTATAGTGATATTATCTCTCTTTTTGTCTCCACACAATTGTATTTTATAATAGCTTTTATTAGGGCCTACATGAATGGAATTTAAAATGAACACATCATTTTTGTTACTTCTGCAGTTGAGAAAAGAGAGCGCTTTTCTGATATTTGGCGTGAAAAGTACTTTCCCTTGTGTTTTATGACATAAAGAAAATGTTATTAGTTAGGGATATATACTGAGCAGTAAGGAAATGGAGTACAGAGCACAGTTCTAATAACTCCACCTCAGTATGAAAGTGGATTCAATGCCCAGTATGTGATGGGGGAATATTCCCCCTAGGAAAACTTGATCTTGTTCTCATTGAAATAAAGGCAAAATTTCCACTGGTTTCCATGAGAGAAACATTGGAGTAGCAGATACATAAGCTAGTGCTGTGTTTAAACAATCTGCCTACGTACTTCTGAAAGTGAGGTCATCTCCCCTCCCTCACAAACTCCACCTGCTCTGGCAGCAGTGCCTACCTTGATAGAATCATGAATGCAGTCTCATGTTGCTCCTTGCATTTGGGGTGCCTGCTTGAAACCTGGTTGCTAAGCCATTTCCTTCATCTTTATGAAAATCCTCCTCAAGTCTTCCTTCTGCCAGCACACCTACACTCAATCTGTGTGTAGGATGTGTAAATAAATTTAAATAAATGTTTGTTTTCAATTGTTAACAGAACAAGCAATACATACACATCCAGGGCTTAGACATACAAACAAGATACCACAAGGTAATAAGATCCTGGTGACCTGCAAGAACTGCCTGGAAGCACAGTATTCCCCCACAGCAGATGCAAGGTGAGTCAAGTCAGCCTCACACACCTGCATGGTGGGCTAAGACCATTTCAATTACCATGCACTTGTTAGAGGCTACGAGGACACACATGGGCAGCTACCACACGTCAACTGGTACTTGATAACCATTTTGTGTACAGCTTGTTCATCTGAAATTATTATTGCTACCCTGACATTTCTTGCAGGTAGTTTTAGAACTGTAAAATAATCATTTAGAATGTGTGGATAAACACATGCCTCCATATGAAATCTAGGAAGTGGGAAGGATAAGGGAGGATAATTTGAATCTATTCATTCTATTAAAAAAATCACAATCTGTAGACAGATAGGCTTGTGCATATTCATTCATTATAATTCAGTAAATGATATTCTTAAAAACTGTTTACAAAAATTTTTGTAACACCTGAATATAAAGGCAAGCATTACTTACAGTTCTTGGGCCAATAGGAGATGTCAACAAGAAAAGAGAGTAGGTGAAGGGCATCATTCCAAAGCATTGATGAAAAATTAAACAAAATCTGAATTTCACTCATGTCTCTACAAATCTGTGCTCTTGAGCCTCTATTTCCCTATTCAAATAGTGGGCCAGATTCTGCCTTCAGTTATCATGTCAGTAACCAAAGGAAGAATTTGGCATTTAATTTCTTTTCCTTCTAATACCAAAAGTTGTGAAATGTCACCTTATTACACACCTCAGTAGTTTGTACAACTGCCAGAATTTGCCTAGCAGTTCCATTCAGGTTTTTTGTCTTTTTCTTGCTAAATGATCTCCAAGAACAGTTGCTCATTCTGAGCATTTTTTATTCTGAAGATTGGTTTCTTTTTTCCTTTCTCTTTTTTTTTTTTATTAACATGTCCACACTGTTACTAAACATAAAGGGTTTCTCAGGGAACCAATTTCACCACATTTGTTTGGGTGTTATATGGATGTTCGGAATAGAAATCAAGAGTACAAAAATAGATTTTCTTGATTTATGAGACATTCCTGTTTTCAATTCACCATCAGTATGTGCAGACACGATGCAGTCAAGAAATGAAGCATCTGGTTCTCCCACGTTTCATTTATGAACTTTAGCACCAGATGTAAATCATTCATAAAATCCCAAAGTATTGGAAGAGTCTCTTCCTTCATTTTAACAAACATATACTCCAAGTACAGTACCTAACACTTCACATCATTTGTTAGAAATGATGGGATCTGAATTTTAATGACTTCCAGAAATAAATTTCAAGAAGGAAGAAAAGAGGAAGAAGAAAAACAGGTGAGTGTGGCTTTCCATGTTTCTGACTGTGAATTCTCTTCGAAACCAAAAGATGTCACTTTAAGTTATTATAAACAAAGCCTCCAACATTATTACCTGCATAGAGTGTTTTGAAGAGATCAAATGTATTAGTTTATAACTATTCTTGTCCCAAATCCTTTCCATTAGTGTCATGTCAGCAAATGCTGATTCAACTTCAAATCTGAATTGCTTTCCTATTCTCATCCACCAATTGCCCTTCCTCTCCTCTTTCAATCCCTCTTTCAGTCCCATTTGTTCAGAGAGCCCATCTTGCCTTTCTCTGTACATCTGTAATCCCTTCCTCCTCCCTTCCCACTCCTTTGTTTCACTATGTGCATTGAATTTCATAGGATAACTCACACTGTGGGAATTAAGCACCTGCCAAAATAATTATGGGATCGAGGCCTATTCTTTATGTCAAGGAAACCTGTCTTATTCTCTGTGTACAAGAATCCTTTCAATGATATGCATTAGACAACACTTTCAACAGCAAATCAGTCTTCTCAGGTCTTTTTTTAATACTATATTTTTTACATATGAATTTAACTTCAGATTTATCAGGCATGTGTTTCATGAACTGAGGTTGCCTCATAATATAGGGAGCTGAAGAAGTGCAAAGAAAGTGCACCAGCAGATATGGCACAAAGGCTCCTCTGTGAAAGACCCCTTGCTGGAGTAACTTTTACATGAGAGAGCAGAGAAGGTAAGAGGATTCACAGAATCACAGATCCTCCTCAGTTCTGCAATCCTCCCTACACCATCTCCACCAAGCTGCTTTGCAGGCTCCATTAAGGGCAGCTTGCTTTGCTGTCCTCTCTCCTATTGTACAGTTACTAAACTTCCAAAGGAATGGGTGTATTTATCCCCAGTGTACAGATATCAGCAGGGGAAACCTTACGGTAACATTCACATATGTCTAGTAATAATAAACCCCTGTATAAATTTTCCTATACATAAGGTATTTTCCTAGTACTTCAACGATAAATCTAAATCACTACAGTAGCTGAGCACTTTCTGTCCTATATACACAACATTTGCCTCCAAGAGTGGACTTGAGACAAGGAAGAGGCTTTCCATCAGTGGCCAGGCTCTGGGTAGTCTACCTGCATTGATAAGGCTGTGGAGCAGTCTCCAGATATGCCCCAGCCTGATGTGCAGCCCTTTTTCTGCAGGGACATGCTGGGAATGTAGTGTGCTGCTTTAAGTACGCTAGGAACACAGCAGGAACAGATCCATGGGCTGCAAATCTCATGCAGAGATCATAGCTGTGACTATAGCCCATAGTTTATAGTACAAGCTGTAGATCAGTTGCTCGGGTGCCTTAAGGCCTTGGGTGGGGAAGGATTTTTTCAAGTTTCTTGCAGCCCTGTTCTCCAGTACAAACACCAATTGTTGAGCCTCTGCCCAGGGAGAGATGGAGCTCCAGTTGGGTTAGTTCCCTTTAAAACTGGGGAGAAAAAAAAAAAAAAAAAAACACCAACCAAAACCAACCAAAAACCACACCACCAAACCTCTTCTCTCTCAGCAACTTTTAAAGCAGATCAGAAGTTCAACAGCATAGACAGCAATGTTGCACTGTACCATTTAAGGCACCAAATGAATGATACTGTATCGAATCAAAACTTCAGGGGAGATTTAGGTAGCACAATATGAATGCTGCAGCTGAAATCTGGCCTGAGCAGGGAGAGTTAGCATCTCTATTCCTGAGAAATATGATGCAGGATTGCTGTCAGAGGTGATCAAACAAAGAGGAAAATCATTCCACGGGTGGAAAACACTATTTTTTTTTTTTTTAAATATTCATTTTTACACAAACAGTTTTAAAAACAGTTTAAAACAATTTACCTACTGTAAGTGAAATCAAATTCTGGTAAAAACTAATTTCAACTTTCTTTTTTTTAAAAAAAATATAAAATCTTGGGATATAACAAAAATTTCAATATAGTTTGTTTTTTTTTTTTTTCTTTGATAAAAATAAGCAGATATTTTTCTATAGAGACACCTTTCATATTTTCTCTTTTAATTCCTACTGGCTTCAATACAGCCAAGAACACATCTAATTCATTATTATATGTAGACTGATAAGTCTTCAATCACTATTGCTGTGTGTAAATATAAACAAGTGATCAGCTGCACTCTAAGTGGGTTTTCTGTGAAAGATAATAATTTGAAAACTCAGATCTCCTTCTCCCTTGCAAGAATTCTAAAGTTGTAACTATACATGTATTTATATGGATACTATCTCAGTCAGGCTCCTTTTAACCTGGTATTTTTTGGTAACACTCATCCATGTTCTGTCAGCCTGTATTCATGTGGATTAGGTACTTCTTTCCATAAGTAATTCCCAATTACCTCAAGATTCTTCTCAACATCAATGAAAGCATCAGACTTCTGTATTCTAGTGGTCACTAGTGGCAAGCAGTAAAAAATGTACATAACAAATCACGAATATAGTTTTCTTTTCATTTTTTTTGATTGCTTCTAAACACTAATTTATTTCCAAAATAGGCATAATTATTACACTTTTGTCCTTTTTTATTATCTTTTTTATTTATTTATATTTTATTTTATCTAGGCTGGCAAATTCAGTCAAAGAAAAAAAAATATATTAGCAACAAAGCCAATTCAGATGAATGCCTAGTCTTGCCTGGTGATTGAGAAATAGTGTCAATTTTATTTTATTCCCCACCTTCCAACCATGTCCGAGGCTTCAGCCTGAGACTTTCAGAATGCTACAGGCACAACTTACAGTCTCATCTTAGTCCCACAGTGCTTGGGTGGTCTCTCAAACTACCCAAGGCAGGAACACCACCTTGATCCATAATGCACTCATCCATTTCACTTGTCTACTCAGACATCCCAGGCCAATGATTTATTTGCAGAGGTGAAGCTAGGAAAACCTCCCCCCCTCCAAACACATGTACACATACTTTTATAAACTGGCTAAAATATTCAGAAACTTCCCAGAGGGGAAGGAGTTTCCCTCCCTCTCCTATGTGTTTTATATGGTTTCCATTATTATTTGATAAATGTGTTATGACACACTATTTACCTCGGTCAGAAGCTCTAGGGAGCTGTATGCAGCTTTGCTCCCCACCTCTGCCACCCACTAGATATTTCACAAATAAATCACATCCCCAGATTAAGACAATACTGTCTGGTACTGAAAAGGAAGAAAAGAGTTAGGACAAGGCATGCTGGAGGAAGCTTTAGTTTCATTTCTCTCACCTGATCCACCCAGAGCTGATTCTCAGCCTGTAACAGTGGGTCTGCCTCAGTTAACTCCTTTTTATTTCCAGGAGCAGGAAGACATTCACTGTTCAGTGTTCTAACTCTTCACACTTCAGGTTCCCAGAAAAAAATATATTCAAAGCTTGGTTTTCAATATGGGAAGAGTCAGTTTACGGAGGTCTATAGTACTGCACATATTCACGGGGATCAAAATAATCTTTTCCAAGGGCAGGAAGTGTGCCAGCATCTACTGTATCAAAGAAGGGCTGCAGACCTGTCCTGGTGGAAATAAACATATTCAATGTCAATGAACACAGTCAGTTTTGTGTGGACTTGCTCAATAGTGTATTACAGAAATTTGTGGGGAGGAAGAGGAGCTACTCTCCAAAGCAGTTACTGAATGACATTACTGCAGCAACTGTGTATATACTCCAAACAAGAGGTGTCAGGGAAACACTTGGTGTCATTGTAACTTCTTTTAATATTAATTTGATACCAAAAACCAGAGGAGACACCATGAGTAGGGTCTGAAGATACAATGAGTTGTTTGGGAAGCTTTTTGAAATCAATGATGCAGATGTTTGTGTGCATGTGTGTTTCAGAATGGGGCGATATGAAACCTGATTAAACCTTCTATCTTGGAAATTACTGAAAGGCAGCTCCTTTCTAGAGTGACAGACTGACTTTCCAAAACCAAGCACAACCAAAAGCTCGAAGAAAATTACATTATGAGAATAAGCAGTCACTTTTCAGCCAACTGCAAGTGTTTCAGAGAACACCATTGTTCCAAACAGTGCCTTGCTAATCCCACCAACACATAGAAGGAGCTGTAGAAAAGGCAAGAACAGAACTCAGTCATAGTACTGTTGACTCCAAGCATTCAAGAACTATGAACTAGTAGTACCTTCCTCTTTGTTATACATTAAATAACAAGAGTCACGGGAGTTTCATAATTTTTGTCTGTGTTTAAAGTTGTAATAATTAAAAAAAAGTGAATTATGATAGAAGCATATTAGTAAAAGATAAAAGATGCGTTTTCTTTCCCATGATGTCGGGGAGAGGGTCTGACAGCCCCAGTTATGTTAGCAGAAAAGCACCTTTGAACTGTGAAGTTTTCTACGGATGCCAGTGCTGCCTTCTCACCACCTTCACAGACAGACAGAGTCCTTACCATCCTTCTTTGAGCTCACTAACAAAAGCAGCATGGGGACATCCTTCCTTCAGGGACTTTGTATGCTTAGGGCTCATTACTCTTCCCCATACTCATACAGATCTATAGAATTAAGTCTTTTGTATCCAATATTTCCTATTATGTTCATTAGAAGAAGTGAGAGCTCTCCTTTCTCATCAAGGGTTCCAGGGAAGGCTTCACCCTTCAGTTAAAATAAGCCAGCCTGCAAAGAATGTAGAGAAGTCACAGACCTTCTGTCATAGTCCTAAATATTGGACCTCTGCATAGAGAGGTAGAAGATGCTATTTGCTCCTTTTCTGTATATCTTGAAAAAGAAACAGAAGAACGTTGCCTGTAAAAGTCCAGTAAAACCCCAGTAAAAGTGTCCCCCAAAATTTCAATAGTAAGGAAAGAATTTGGCAAATCTTTGTCACAGATAAAATTTAGAAATATGAGCTGTGTAACAAATGCAATACTATATAATGACAGATTATAATAATAAAATGGCATTATGCAAAGAATACAGTATGCCAATGTAAGTTGATGTGGCACACTCTACAGATAATAATTTCAGTCTGTTTCAGCAACAGTATGAAAAGTGAAGCAGAGCATAGAAAAATCCCTATGACTTAAATTAGGTGGAGAGAAAAAAATGAGAAAAATGTGAGGAGTATCATTTTGATTTGGCAAACAACTCATATGCCAACAGCAATTCTTCAGTACAGCTCCTATTCCTATGTTTTTTGAGTCCAGGAGTTTATGCTGTTTATGTGCTCCCATGCCTTTGCTTCTTCTCAGCCCTATTGAGGAGACTTGCCAATTTACAATAATGAAAAGAAAATCAAATCCACCTCAATGTGCAAAAATAATGGAATTGACAGATTTTAACTTGTTCACGAGTTTGCTAAAAAATAAAAATAATGAAGGAGAAGCAGGTGAAGTATATTTGTTGTTTTCCTAATGAAAAACAGGGTTATCTTCTGTGAAAATCACTAACCTTAAATAATAATCCAGAGATTATGGACAGTTAACAAATGATCAAGATGAATTAATAGGAAAAAAAAAAAAACACCAAACAATTGTGTGCTGTGGTAATTTTATCATCATTCTTCCCCTTACAAATCTTAAAGTGTTCATGAAATATATTGTCAAAACTTTGAAAAAATAGTCAATTTATTTCATCATAAGTAGAACAATGAAGCCCCAATGTATTACAAATGTTTACTCTGTATCCTTCATTTCCCCTTTCAGAATATCCCTGATTCATCTATCAGCCCTCTTCTCTCTCCTCCCTTTGTAACCCCCCCAGCAAGCAAAAGATAATTCTTGTTATAGTTACTCTGGAGTCTCAAGCAGGTTGTTTGGCTACTCAGTACATGACTACTAATTGACTTGCTGAGGGATAATTAGCATAAAGTATTTTTTCTGTCCACTTACTCATTTTCATTAAACTTACAGATATCTAAATAGGAACGACTTCTCCTCAGTGTAGTCTGTCAAAACTGGGCCTTTCAGTTGACTTTGGGCATGGCAGACATATCAACAGTACAGTTGCATCAGCCTTCATCCCTAATGAAGCTGAAGTGGGAATTGAAGTGTCTTTTGCAAGGAACATAACCTGAGCACTCAGAAATAGGTTAGAAGTTAAACTACAGTAATTTGCTCAATCTAGACAGAACAGAAAGATTTCTCACTAGGAAAATTATCTCTCAAAAACACCTACTACAGTCTTGGTTTATAATATAATATTAACTCCATGACATAATATTGACTCCATTCTGGTTTGCACTGGCTTGATATTGCAGTCCCTATTTCCACACTTCTGTCAGTGTGCATCATCACCAGGTCTTGTATCACACTACATAAAGTCTCTTCTGCTACCTCATTCTTCCAATTCCTGTCCCAAATTTATAAAGGTTACCCAGCTATGTAACACCCCAGATCCTTCTGTGACTGTAGAGAAAGGAGATGGATGTGTTGTGCTGAGCTGAGAACCACACGTGCCAGGCTGGCCTGTGCTGGTGTGATGATGGCCAGCTGAGCAGGGCACACACAGCAGGTGATGGCTGAGACAGCTTTACAGCCCTTCTCTCTGGAAGGTGCAAAAGACATGTCCCTCTTACGTAAAAGCAACTTTTAGGAAATGGATTAAAAACTTTATATTTCTGAGATCTCTACCCCTTCAACAGATTTGCCTGAGTGTAGTCAACGGGTCATGAATTCACTGGGGAACAGAAACTGACAGACAGGCAAACATCATGATAGCACGTCTCACTTCCTTAAAAAACAGACTAAAGATGAGAAGGCTCATGTTCACCTGATTGTAAATGATTTCCTCTCTCTGGGCTGTGTTTCTGTGACCCCAGCCATTTAATATGCTTGCTTTTTCCTATGTTGTCTGATAGTGTCTTGGCAGCCACACTCCCTATGACGATGACTCAATGTGCTGTTTTTCCTGTCTTATTCTATGAAACACATCATTTGATGTGACTAACACAGTTCATTTTAATGAGTCACAGGGCCAGGAAATATAAAGAAGATGCAGCATTCTAAAGAGTGCAGTTCAAACAAACGTTAGAACAACAAAGTTTTAAAAAATAATTAATCTTAAAATTGTGAATATGACATCTCATGTCTGCCTACCTACACGGTACAATTTTTTTATTTTTTTTTCTCTTGCTTGAAATCATTAGTGTTAACATTCCTGGTAGTATGTTTGATAAAATTAGGAGATAGCTGAGGAGAATTCATAGAAGGACATTCTCTCAGTCCATGTTACCAATTTGGTACCTATTTTCTGTCATTCTTAGGGAATCCTCAAAAAGCTGAGCTTCATTTCTAGTTTCTAATATACAGTCTGCAACTGCTGCCTTATTTCAGTGAATGACTTGTGAAATTTATAATCTAATTTCATGGGCCCAGTAAAAAAAAAAAATAAAATATCTTTTTGCCTGTGCTTACAAATAAAAATCAGACACACCAAGACTCTGGAAGCACTTCTTCCCTTTTCCACTTCTGCTTTTCCACAGAGCTTTTTAGCATTGTTTTAGTAAAGAAAGATCCCTCTGCTACTGTCATTGCTTCACTGAGGATGCGAAGAGGTTACAGATTCTTTCATCACCTTTGTATTCCTTAGAATACAGGAAAGTTTCTTCATCATCTCCCTTGACAAAACCAGCAGCTCAAAGAGCAGGAATGCAACAAGAGCTTTTTTACTTCCTCCCCTTCTGTCCCCACAGAAGTATCCATTGCCATATACAACAGCAGGTGTCTAGCTTTTTCCCTCCATCCTTCTCTCAGCAACTGATGGCAAACTAGAGAATGCTTCTCAGGCAACACCTCAAAAATCACCACTTACTGCAGAAAGGGAATTGGAGGTCTGTCTAACAAAGACCATCTGGACTGGACATTAGCAAAGGCCAAACAGACCTAACTGGCAATTCTTTGCAAAATAGAGAATACTACAGCTGCAAACATCTAGACCACCATCTTGCAGTAAACGAATGTAGGGAAGAATCACTACAGCCTTTTTCTTTCTAAAGGCAGAGACATAGTTGAGCCAAGCAGCCATCACCTCCTCTCAAATGATGACAAAGTGCATGCATTATAGAATATTTTTCTGAATAAAAATAATGTACTTATTTGAAAATAAAGCATGATTTTTTTAAGGAAATGGCATAGAACAAAGTGCATAAGGCCAAACTTTCTAATAAATGAGATTTATTGTGGGAAAAAAGTCAAATAATTGCACTTTCAGGGGAAAGGTCATTATTACTTAAAAAGAGGTTAATAGAACAATATTAATAGCTTTTTACAGGGCAAAAGAGATAGATGCAGTATTAATAAGAATGAAAACAAGAATGAGGATGCTCCCTGTTACTGAAGTTTAGACTAAAAATTCAGAAGGTCAAATTCATCTTTCATATTCCACAAAATAAAGAATTAGATAGTATAAAATGTTATCAAGCCTATTCTTTCAGTGAATTTAACAGAAAGTAGCAGAAATAAAGTGATCAAAAGTTTTAGCCTGAAGCCAACAATTAGAAGCATGGCTCAACTTCCGTGTCTCTGGGAGACTCTAAGGGAAGATTGTTGAAGATAAAAGTCAACATGACTCCATCATTGAACTTTTACTAAAGGAATTGTAACAATTCTATTTGGCCAATATTTTAGATTAGAATAAATTTCTAAAGTAATGGAAAATTGCCAGAGATAAAAAGTAATTTGCAGTATACATTAATAATAATGTTACATTACACATCCATAATGCATTTCACGCAAAAGTCTTAAAGTACTTTATAAGCACTTAATTAAACCTCCCAACACCCTGGGAAATAGATGACTTTTCTCAACCATTCCCCAACTGAAGAAACTAAGGCACAGACAATTTAAAGCAAATCATTTGCTTCAAGTTATGTAGTGACTAGAAGTGGTTACAAAGCAAGCATGTAAGAATGAAGAGGGCATGTGCAAAAAAATACTACCAGACTCAAATAACTTTCCAGTCAAAACAAAAAAAATGTCCTATATAGTCTCCCAGTTTTGAGCACTCAGAAATATTTTAAATGCTCTGAGATTTTTTTTCCTCATGAACATCTTTAAACACAAAAATATATTGTCTACCAACAAACAAACAAATAAAAAGTGTCTATTTAAAATACCTGTTGAAAAAAATATTGCTTGTCCTCATTGGAAAAACTAGTTAAATACTAAACAAAAATTAATAATCTTCAATTTTAATCCCCAGCCTTGACCACTAATACTCATTTTCTCTTTTAGATAATGTTGAGTGAGGAAGAAAAGAGAAATCCAAAGGTGGTTCTAAAGATGGTTATTAACAACTGTCATGCACATGTGTAAAATATTAGAATGTTTTAACTACAAGGCTAAGCAGGATCTGTCTAACTAGTAATTCCAGATGGAATACACTCAGCAGTACCACACCAGGACTCACAATTACATAAGTTTGCTATTAAAATGCAAGTTGGAATCAACTGTTAAATCTCCATAGTGATGAATATACTGAAAGGCTGTCCTACTTTGGAAGATTAAATTGACTTTATTTTTGGTTATTATATCTAAACTTGCCTTATTGTACTCTCACTAATTCAGTTTTACTTTACCGAGCACCTCAGACAAAAGAACTGTCTTGAAGTTGCAGGCAAACTGGGAAATATATATATATATTTAGGACATAATTTTTACTTTTTTTTTTCAGAATACCGTAATTACGATTATAAGTACTTGAAGTCAAAACTCATAATTGTGCCTGAGGAAGGAAAACTGAGGAATCCTTTTGTTAAATGTTTTGTCTGTAAAGAGAGCCACCAACTTCATGAGTTTGAGGAAGTTTCAGAGCAGATGTCTGAACAGTATTTGGGATGTAATTTTGTCATGGAGTTAAATAAATTATTGAAGGGCTACAACACTTATGAAATCCTGATGTGAAATTTATTTTACTAGTACTATTGCATTGTATAGTCATTTGAGAAATCTCTTTTTTACTTAATATAATGTAATGGAGATTAATGTAAGAGATTAAGTCTTCAGCCCTTACTCTTTTGCTATGTTCTTTATATACTGATCAGGTAAAGAGGTGGATAGTAGCATTTTAAAGGCTTCCTTCTCTGTGATCTGTTTCTCTGAATGAAATAAAGACATCTGATGATGCCTAGCCTTCCTCACATAGAATTCATTGCTTTGGTCTAAGGAAAGGGCTTCTGGAAGAAAACCTCAGTATAAGTCAAAGCAACTTAAACAGAGATAGTGCAAAAGGCATAATATGAACAAAAGAAAATACCATGTGAGAACACATAAGAGCTTAATTTTCCCATTACTAAGTCAAGACTGAGTGAAAGATAATAAATCACGGTAGCACAGCACCACATGGAAATCTGCATCTTACCTCGTATTAATGAGGTACTCACTCACCACAGCTTTTACAAGGCACAATGAAACACTGCAAAGTAAGACCATTCATGAGTTTTGGCTATCGCAGTGCATGCAGTCTGCAGAGAGTCACACAAATAGTTCAGCTTCCTAAGCTGCTGCCAACAAAAGCAGCCAAGTGAGAAGGACACACAGATCTGGGTTCCCGACCCAGCTTTGCCACCTCATCAGGAAATCATTGTCCTCTAATTCCTCTGTTTTCTGCCTGGAAAATGGTTTCCTGGGGGAAATTTTAGGCAAAAGTGATAGTTTTAAAAAGACACTTCAGAAACAGACCAATGTAATTCAGAACTTGGTGGTGAAAGTATTTGGTTTTCTGGGGCTTTTTTCCTTCTTGCCATCTTTACAGGTAGAGAAATCAGTTTATTTTTTTCAGATAGAGATATTTCTTGAACATTTTACTGTTCCTGTCCCTAAATCTGTCTCTTGCACAGTCAGTATTGAAATCTGCTTAGGTTTCAAACTCTGTGGTATTATGTGATTTTGTTGGACAGAGAGATAGATACAAAGGAACAATAGACATTGCAGATATTTTAAAAATAAGCTATTTCAAGTCTCTTAATCTTAAAAAGTACTTACTCAATTTAACATTTTTGTAAAGTACTCTAGTTGTCAGTAAGTCTTAACCCTAAAAATGTGAAGGCACAGGGATTTCTATGGGTTTGTTGAGAGGGTGTAAAATTTTAAATTTTTTTATTTGTTATTGAGCTGCTGGAGAGCGGGGGAAAAAGTCTTATAATGGGACTGTAGCTGAACGCTTAATTAGGAACAGTTAATCACCTCTTCAAATAAGCTGAAGAGTTACATAACTAGTTACATTCCTACAGATAAAGAGTTTGACTTGGCTTCCTATGGAAATAAGCTTTATATAACTGTTTTGTCCGTCTCTCCATCTTTCTTTTTTCTCCCCTTTACTTTCCCCTCAACAAAAGACTGAACCATTAGCCAGTTTGAAAATGAGGGCTAAAAATCTCCAAAATTATATTCCTACTGGTTTCATGAAGACAGCTGATGAGATAAGAGAGAAAGACCTAAATCACTGCCCTAGTTTCTTCTAAAGGAAAATAGAGAAAGATACAGATGAAGTGAAAACTTGGTGTGAGATTACTATTTGTAATGGTTGAGCTGCAGAACAGGTTGACTGCTTTAGCTTTCATGGGCTCGATTCCCTTGCATGAAGAAATTAATGGACAGTTAGCTGGCTCAATGGAGGCGTGTTTCAGATCATCATCTTCTGGGCTAGTGCAGCTAAACTCTCCTTTTACTCCAGAATCAAAACACAGGCCTTTAAGAGGCATATGTCTACAGTTATAATAAAGATTAATGATTTATGTGGTTCTCCATTTGTGTGATTACTGATACACCCAATATTGTTTTGGATTTTCTTTTAGGTGAATGCAGTGATACTGGTTAGTGGAAAATGAACTATCCAGAAGTGTTCATGGCTGTCTACTTCAACATAACTGAGGCAGAGTTAGGTCAATGTTGAGAGCAATTTCGAAAACCAGAGCTCAGAATGGTAAACCTTTGTTTATTCCATAGTGTAATATCTTGACAGGACGACCTTCTTCATAGAGTAAAGCAAATCTGCTCTGACATTAAGAAATCCTGTGGTTCAGTCATAGTGCTGTTGTCTATCTTTGATTTGAAAACCTTAACAAAAGAAAATCATTTGAGACAAACAATTTTTGTGTTTGTGAAGTATTCTTCAACATTTTCTGTTTCTCATTGATGTAGAAGAGATACAGTTTTTAGCTAAATACAAGCCCAAACCAAAGTTCCTTAATTTTCACAAATATTTGAAATTGGTGGATTTTGAGAAATTTTGAAGGCAATCCAAATTCTTATATTCAATAGGCTAAAGCAAAAGCCAGATTCACATGTTTTGGAATACCTGACATGAAGATTTAACTATAATAGTCCATTCTCATAAAAAAAACCAAACAGATCAAACCAAAAAGAAAATGGAAGAAGCTGTATCTTAATCTAGTTAGATTGTTAATTCATTATTGTACTTACTTTCTTAATTTAGTACCTTTAGATGTCATTATATTCTCGAGGGCGATTTCTTTTTCCCAATTTTTTAACCTGGTTAATCTGTACAACAAGGGATGAAGCTGAGCTAATGTGTGAAATGGGGACCTGCTGCCACAGTGAGCCATGGATGGAAAATATTTGTTGTCCATAGGAGTACTGACACTTGTTTTTTGTTTTTTGTTTTTTTTTTTTAATCCAAGTGCTTTTCTCAATCCTGTTTCATTAACTCAGCATACTGTTTTATTCTACTGATCTACAGTTGTAATTTTTCTACACCTCCTTTCTATATCAGAATGTTTACAACAGCCTCATCTTATTTCATATAGGATTACACAGAGAACAGTTTCATGGTGTTAAAAACAGAGTAGAGAGACCTACACAACTGCTTCTTTTCAGACAGAAGTGAAGGGAACAGTGGTGGAGCTTGTGAGATGTCTGAGGCCATATATATGCTATAGGCAATAAAAGCATTATTTTGGTATGAGGGAAAAAAAAAACCACAGTGACTTTTACCAAAGGTAAACTCATTAGAAGACTTGCAGAAATACAGACATTTTTATCTCAGCATTATAGTAAGACTGTACCAATCACAATCAGGTATGTACTCAGAGCATAGCACTGAAGAATCAGTATAGAAGATAAATGTGGTAAAAACAACATAAATGAGCAATCATTGAAATATCCTCAAACAATGAAATATTTGGAAAAATTATGAAGATGAATATAGTGCCTCATATATCTGCATGTCAAAAAGAGTAGTAAAGTTTCTCATATTAGTACAAAACTATATAGTTTTGTCAGGTTTTAATCCTGATAAAGATTTTTTCTTATGGCTCTAGAAATGTATTGAAATATTTAAATCACCTGTCATATATAAACCAACTTGAGCACTGACACTTTAAAAATATAATGTGAAATCAGACATCATTTATACTTGCTAGGATTTTTCATATTGTCTTATAACATATAAATGGTGAGGTTAGATACTGTAGCAGTAGATTTTCAATTTTAACATTTTTCTCACTAATTTCCAGAATGTAATTCTGCCCCCAGCTGGTTAAGACATAGCTGACATAGGAGACTGAAAGTGAGAGAATATTGAACCTATGAACTCTGCTTCTTCTTAGATGATGACTACAATTTGCATGCAAAGTATCAGCAGCTTTACTGTTCAGCACAGGTGCTAATAGATTCTAAGTTCTGTGTGTAAGTATATACTATGCCCTCTTCATTATAGTACTAATAGCACAAAGGTGAAACTCTTTTCAGGAAACAGAGTTCATTGATTACTCCTACAGGACATTACAATTAATGACATTGGTCTGTGGTAATTGCAACACCTGTAGCAGATCAACTGAAAAGAAGAAATTTAATACACACTCTTGTCACCATTAGATTCCAGAAAGTTGCCTACATCTACTGCCTAGGATGGATTTTCACATGCTTATTTGTCTTCCTATTGCTCTTTTACATCTGTCTTTTTGCAAACAGAATGCATGTACAGAAAAATTTACATTACATTCACTCTTTTTCAGGTATAACTGCAGCCCATCCTTATCTCCCAGGGAGGAAGAAAAACAAAGGAAAAAGGAAAGTACAGCAATAGAAAAGTGGGGAGGTAAGTTATTATTATTACCTTTTGAAACAAAAGCTTTCATTCACCCTTCAACCTCTCTCCACTATCTCCTATCATATTGCAGGACATCTTTTCTGATGCAGCTAAAGAATAGATTACAAATACCTTCAAATTCATCTAACTTACTTTCTATTCCATATATCACCTTTTCATATGCAGCTTTTTCTGTCACATCAGCAATCCACTCCCTCAGTAAGAGCCCTAATATATCCTCTCAGGTTCTCAGTATTTTCAGTACCATGAGAATAAGGAGGTAGTGTCAGGAAGCTTAGCCCACATATATACTCTGTGCATTCAAATAAATAAGATTGGCAAAAAAAAATATTGGAAATATCTTTCATAGAAAAAAATGAAAACATAAAAGAAAAATTGATTCTTGAAAAAAGTCAGTATAGATTTTAGCATCTATGCAAAGGTTAACATTCATATAAAGTACGAATGAAATAAAATGGTCCCAGTAGTAGGGTCCCACTGGATGCTAAAGAGTCTAATAACTGTTGCTTTCCAGACTTTCCTGATGCCTTCATATCCTGGTGTCCCAAGTGAGCTCAGAGGAGAGGAGAGCTGCAAGAACACGTGGTCAGCCTGAGCCCTTTAGATCTAGGGATCCACTAGGCACAAATAGTTGTTAATGAAGAATGCTACTACCTTAATAGATTACTCCTTGACCAAGCACCAACCATATGCTGAGTATGCCAGAAGAGAAAAGAGAATATATATGCCTGAAGTACAAAGAAGCAGACCCTCAGTCACATTATGAAGTGACTGGGTATCAGAAGTTTATCAGAAGTAGTATCTCTCTAAAGGATGTAATGAGCAAGGTAGGTCTAATGCTGTGTGGTAGATACAAATATCCCATAACCAGCATATGAAACTTTTTAAAATCTCGTATAGTTGAATTTAATGTTTTAATTTCTTTTTACTATCTACTTAACAGCTTAGGTACTAATTTTCAGTTTTCTCCAGATAAACCCGGTTGCAGGTGTGCTTTTCCGTTACATTCCATAGCAGATGGAGTTTCTTTGTTTTCCTCCACCTTTTACTTGTCACCTAGCAGCACTTATGAAAAGTGTTCAATTAAATGAGCATTGGAAAAACTATCTTATCTCCATTGTCCTTTTTAAAAGGTATCTTCATTGTGCTTTTCATTAGATGATCAGGAAGATGAAGCTAGGGGAGGGGCTGAGCACACCCTAAAGACATTCAGAACAAAACTCTTTTGACAAATAGTAAACAACCAGGCTGCAAACTACTGTGTTTTCAGAGGGAAAGAAGAAGAAAAAAAAACCAAACCAAAACACACACACACCAAAAAAACCCAACCAACCAAACAACAAACAAACAAACAAAAAAACCAAAACCACACACAAAAGCCCAACCAAACCAACCAACCAACCAAAAAACAACAAAAACCAACCAACCAAAAACCACGAAGACACACACACACAACCCCAAAAAAACCAGGAAATTAAAACCAAATAAAACACAAGCAAACAGAGAAGTAGATAATTTCCAGGATAATTTCCAGTTTGACATCAAGGACCCAATAAAAATAAGGGTTCTCCATTATATTTTAGCTATTGTGCTCTGGTTGTTTTCCATGAGACCAGTTTCTCTACCAATTCTTCTGAATAACACTGCCCTGAACTACACTAACAGAAAATTTGGGTCACAGCATGACCTTAAATTATAGTCCAAAATACCTGCAAAGTACAGGCTGCCAAAAGGAGCGAGTGTAGCCTAGGTAATATGACATTTCCAGCCCAAGGTTTTTGTTACCTTTTAAATTAAAGACTACCTCCATATTATCATAAAATCATACAGTCATAGAATGGTAGGAGTTGGAAAGGGCTTCTGGAGATCATCTAGTCCAACCCAACCCCCTTGCCAGAGCAGGCCACACAGAAACAGATCCAGGTGGGTTTTGAAATTCTCTATAGAAGGAATATCCTAGCAGCTGACGTTCCACAGGTCTCTCTTTCAAGGTTTCCTAAACACACCACCACCCCACCCCCTCTCCCCAAATTCCTTTAAAATCCTGGCATAAATTGTAGTCAAAACTAAATCCAAATTAAGTCCATCTGGGGAAAGTAGGAAAACCTGAACTCCATCTTGTTGTCTTGAGCATCCCATGGTTGCATAATAACAAAATGCCTTTGTTCTCACAACTAAAGTATGCATCAAGAATCAAAGAAGCAAGAAAAAAAGGGAATGTTCCAAGCTATTACTGTAACAATCCAATTACAATGCCTATCAAACTTAACTTCACAGGTTATAGCTCCTAATTGCCTGACAAAAATTGACACTTCAGTCGCAACAGCATAATATAATCAGAGTCCAAATTAAATTTGATCGTGGGCAGAAAACGATGCTATCATTCGGCGGCATGGAAACAGGAGATCAACTAGCATGATATCAAGGATCAGAAATGAAAATTATTCATTAATGGCAATGGTTTTCTGATAATGGAAATGACACAGTTCAGACGGCTTCGTAAAAACACTATTAATTAAAAAGATGATAGACCTAACAAGGCATAGAAACCAGTGGAACCTTTCTCTCTGCTTGTTAAGGTGAAGGATGACAATTTTTAAGAACAGAAGTTTATGCACTTTTGTGAAAAGTATTCCGCTGATTCTGTAGCAAGTTTACTTGTTCTTGCTTAGTGAAGCATCCTTCTCTAGAGTGCTATGGTAAAGGGACATAAAAAGTGTCTAAGGCTATAATATGGCATTGTAATAAGCCTGAACACTACCATCTATAAAACAGAAGGGTCCAATTCATAAAAAAAAAGCACTTGGGATTTTTGCATACTCCCAGGAAAAAAAGTGCAGAGAAAATTATTTTATTTCCCTGTGCAAGCTGCTCTGTCCCTGTTTTACTTTGGAGAAATGCAGTGGTGCTTTATGCTGAAGAGAGAGCAAGTCAGAAATCCACCATCAAAAGTTTCTCTGAGCAAGAAAAGGAAAGGGCAATGTCTCAGACTGCTGAAGTTCAGATGATGCCTCTGTGTTCCTTACACAGAGCTCCAGCTATTACTGCAATAAAAAAAAAAAAAACTCCAATGCTAATACAATGCCACAAGCATTGTGTTTGAAATAACCTTCTCAAAGGGTTGATCGCTCTTCCATTGAATCCACTGGGTGCTTTTGCCACAGCTGGAAAAAATCAAACTTCAGTTGCCCAGTTTGAGGAAGAAAAGGTCTATTGGCTTTGCTAACAATCTCCATGATCTCCTCCTACATATTATGTTTGGGCTCTGCACCCTGCAGGAAGGGTCACTTGCCCAACATACAAAACTGAAACTACTTTTGAGGACCCTCATCTCTTTCTTCTTCAGTAGCTGAGAAAAGCAAAGCGGCATCCCCTGCTGCAATTCCTCGCTCAACAGGCATCAGCTTTGGAAATGCACCAATATAGGCCTCTGAGACTTCTTACTGTGGGAAACCAAAGGCTCAAAAGAATGAAAAAATAAAGGACTTTTACAAAGAACAGAATGGAAGAATAAGTAGATGCTTCCATGGAAAAGGATGACTCAAAGTAGATTGTCCCAACCCTAGAATGCAACTACAGTAGATCTTTGCAAAACAGAGGCTCGAGAACAAATTTCATGTTTCTTAGATTGTCTATCTTAGGGTCACTCAAATCCAAAATGTATTATTCTAGTCTGCCTCTAAACTATCTTCACCTGATAAGTAATACCCTTGAGGATCACCTCTCAAAAAAAATAAAAATAAACAAAATACCTAATGCTAGTCTGATTAGAGCAGCCCTAAAAAAAATGAAAAACATGCAAATAATAGATACACTTTTAACTCTCCTTAGCTATCTTATGAAACTTCCACAGAATACACAATGCTTGCCTGAATTGTCCACCTAGTTTAAAAAAAAAAAAGAAAAATCTCAGAAGGGTGATGATATTACCTAAACCCTAAACTGTATATCAGCATTGCACTGCACCTGTGGGAGCTCTAGGGCAGGTCCTACAGTTTCAGTGCATTTAATGAAATACTCTTTAGCCCTTTAAACATGATCATTTATGATAAACGCAAGGAATGTTGGAGTTCAGCATGCAAACAGCTCAGGAGAAGACAGTAATATATTAATGGAGAAAATAGCTACCCCATAGCAACCAGCTAGCATGCCATTAAACAATAGTGCAGGTACCACATGATTACCTCTTGGGTTTTGTGTACTTGACCTCATGAGAGGATGTTTATAGATCCATAAATTTAGAAACACAGTATATTGATAATATTTCCATGTTTTGTTTTGTTTTCTTTTTCATTTATAACAAAGTTTAGAACCAAGAAGAATGAAAAACAAGGAATGAAAATGGAGATCACAGTTTGTGTTGGTCTGTGGGGATTTTTTTAAAATACAATATTGAATTATATTGCTTATAATGTATTCTGGGAAATGATGTAAACCCTTTTCTGATGAGTGGCACTGTTCAGCAGTGAAAGTGAGCATACTTATCCGCACAGCAGGGAATTTAACAGAGGCAGCCAAAAACCAAATCCACTGTGACCATTAATCCTGCAAGGTAAAGTTATAGATTGAGTCATCTAATGGATAAATAACCTCTCTAAATTCCAGCAAATTAAATCCCCGATATGTTCTTTTAGGAACACAGGGTCAGATTCACACCCACTGACTCTCAGGCTGTTGGGAATTTTCTGATGAAAAGTTTTGGTTACAAGAAATGTCAATTCATTAACTTTGACATATTTTGTCAGCATGATCTGTTCAAGAGTGGTATTTCAGGTATAAAAAAGAGCCAGAACATCTAGACTAACAAATGGGTCAGCAGTCAGGATGCTTTGCAAACTAATAAAAGAAATCCATATCCTTGTCTCTGCAAGGCCTCATCCAGGGCACACTGGTAATTCCAGATTAGTGAGTCACCTCTTACTCCACTACCTGCATGTACATCACATCCTCCTCTCCTGTGAAAATTCTGAGTAGTCTTGAGTTCATGCTACTGACAGCTGCACACCTCTGATGAAGAAGTCATTTCATTCTTACCTCTGCTAACAGTGTAAAATCAAAACAATTATAATTCTTTAGTTCACGCCTGACAACAGGAGCGTTGCTGTAAAAAAGATATTCAACCCCCTGCATCCCACAGCCATTGACCTCCAAGGAGTTAACAGGAGGAAAACAACTTGCTCAAGCAGGGCTGCTGTGGCTAGCAGCCCTCTTACAATCTCATTGCAGATTGTAACTTGTGATGGGTACAACCTGGAATTCTTCAGTTTTCCAGCAGTACTCACTGAACCAGGAAATGCACAGCATTAAGAAGAAAATAAATAATGAAATTAAACTTAACAGGGTTACTGGCCCATTTTCATATCCTCCATTCTAAAACTTGCAAGTATCACCATTAGGCACATTGCCAAGTCTATTTCCCTGGTGAACTCAGGCTTATGCACCACTCAAGAGGAGTCTGTTAATGACTACAAAGATCCACAGCTGTTTACAGTTTAGACTCAGTGGTGGACCAGACAATAATCTTGATCCAACAATGAAGTTGTTGGACTCTCACAGCAATAGGAGACATTGTGTCAACTATTTACTTGCTCATAGCGCAAGTGACTACCAGGACAGCTTAGTGGGGCTCTAAGAAACAGGGAAAGGAGTAGGTATGGATTCAAGGGAAGCTGTGCAGGTCCCTGAAAATAAAAGAATAAATGTATAAAGAAACAAGTTTAAATAGCTTACAAAAGCATAAATGAAGTAACAAATAAATAGAGAAGTTCTTTACCACATATCCAAAAAGAGACCAAATCTAAGCAGAAAAATATTTCAGTATTAGAGCTATATTCATTTGTAGAAGTCTGCTGTGACAAAGTCTACTGTGAACTTTTTTATTCTCTTTTATTCTTTTCCACCGGCTGTTTACTCCGAGGCCTTTCTTGGGGGATTGCTGGGGTTTGTCATGAGTAAATGAGAGCAACAGCTTTTCATGTTAGGGTCTGGCTTAATTAAGCTTCTCATTTTTAGACACAGAAGGGAACATTATATTAGAAAAAGACATATAAGAAGGTATTTGAAGTGTAAGGGAAGCAGATAGAAAAAAAAACACCAACCAAAAATGATCTTATATGGATGATTTCAGTACAAATTTCAGTAACATATCAAAGTAGTACAGGTTGTGAGCAACGCTTCTAATCTGGCTACAGGTTCAAACTGTCTGCTGACTAAGAATGGATGAAATAATCTACTTTAAAAACAAACAAGAATTCTCTTCAAAGAAGGATTCCTAGATACCAAGATCAGGAACTCTGAAAAGAATATTAACAGTTGATGAAATCAAAAAATTTACCAGAGAGGCACCTTTGTCAATCAAGATTTTAAAGCATGACCTGACACTGTACTCTGGTCCAAGTTTGTTTCATTTAGATGTAGTGCATTTATCATTAAGGCAGTGTTTTCAATCTTTTCAGTTAAGACGGTTCCCAGAACTTCCACATCTGGTGCCAAAGGGTTGTTACAAACTTATAGAAAGCATTAAGGACATGTCTGTGTGAGTGGGCAGCTGATCAAGTAATTTATTGATTAGTCACTTAATATTAAGTATAAGCATCCAAAGGGAAAGGATGAAAGGTAAGGTGAAACCCTCCATATTTACTGAATAGAGTATCCACAACAGGAAATGCTTACTTGATTGCAAAGTCAGGCAGGTCCTCAGCTGCACTGACTTCACTGGAGTTATGACAATTTACCAATGGAAGATCTATGCCCAAGATAATTTCTTAATGCAATGGCAAGCACTTAAATTTATAAAAAACAGGACATAGGAAATGCAAACATTAAAAATCTATTCAGCCACTTTTCTCACATACCATATTTTCTAATCTACACAGCTCCAAAAAGCAGGAAGACAAAATAGTAGAAATGTGTAAACTCATAAAGTTATATTTCAAACTCTATTCTGTTTCTCTATACTATTCAAACTCTATACTATTTCTGACTCATATGAAGTGCATCTATATATTATAAAAAGTGGAGCAGAATAGCTACCAAAAAACAACCTCATTCAAGGATGCAGCTGTGATGAAGTTTTCATTGACTTGCTGCTGGCCTGAGTCTTTGAGCACTCAAGACTTGCAGCCAAATTTTAGAGTTAGAGCCCTACCCACCCTCAGATTTGAAAATTCCTTTTTCATGTATGGACACTAAAACTGGGTGCTCAAACTCCACTGTGTGCCTGTGAACTGCCCTCTGAAAATATACCACTCTACCCTATGCCGCTATGATGCATAGCCCAACGTAAGAACCATCACCAGAGAAGATAAAGGGATTTCTGTGATCATCCAGCTTTTCCTAATTCAAGCTCATGGCAGACAGCAACATCTTTGTGTGGCACCTGCTTATGTATTTTTGGAGTGACTGCAATCTAAATATTGGCAGGCAGTAATAATAAAAATACTATACTGTGCCATAAAGCACTGGTTGCCATGAGTGTCCAAGGTAAATGTTATTAAGCAGTTGGAGATCAAAAAACAAAAGGCAAAAATCTGCACCACAAATGTATCATACGGGAGAGCCCAAGCCTCATGGACCAAAGCACTGAAAGGCTATACAGTTTCTCTCTGTTCCTGCTCCCTCATTTTACATTAAATTTATTCAAGGGTTCAGAAAACTCAGTATCAAGTTAAGTCATATCAAAGTAAATGCTTAACATGCACAAACAGGTATGATATTAACAAAGTAGTTTGTCAGAAAAGTGAAATTAAGGATGTTAAAAAAAAATTTAGTTGTGATTAAAAGCAGCAATGCAGCAAGCAAAGCTAAAGGTGTTTGTACTTTGGAGGGAGGTTACTGTAACAGAGAAGGGTTTTTGTCATCCCACTCAGCCTTCTTTAGAGCCCCTTGCTACAACAGCATCTTAGATTGTAGATACTATTCTCTGTTGATACGCAAGGGACAAAACCAATGGTCCCCATTTCAAAAATGTTTATTTCTATATCTATTTAAGATGTCAACTGAGTCTCCCTGACAAAATGGAAACTACTTTTCTTATAGACTCTTGTCACAGACTTGGTTAAAGTCAAGTACAAGTCACAGCATTTTTGTCCTTTCCTCCTATTCATTTTCACCTGTACTTGGTACAGTAGAAGCAGCTGTTGCAGGAAACACATGCTACTATGTCAGGTTGTGGGATATCATACACTCTAACAAAACCTGCTACCAAAGTAAATGTGCCATGATTCATCAATTAGGTAGAGAAATACTGCTTTTCTCTTTTTTCTTTGATTAAAAAATAAATAGGTACTTCCCCATGGCTAAGCTCTCATTCTGCAATGTATAGGAGTCTGCTGCTATCTGCAGGTAAAATACTCTATTACTGAGTAAAAATCTGAAAAGCAAGCCAAGCATTTAATTCCGATTTTAATTGCAGCTTCACACTGTTCCATGTAAAAACCCCAGGTCTAGGCAGGATAAATGAAAATACAGATCCTTCACATGGGACTGAGTGGAAAGTTTTCCCTCTAATATGACAAGCTGTAAGTACACCACTCTTTGCTAACAAGATCTTCTGGTAACCATAGGCAGGGTCAAGCTTTCATGCAGCCATCTAGGGCAATTCTGACTCTCTCTAGCTATTGCAGAAGCAAAGAACTCCTGAGATGTAAGAATATCCTTGTGGTGCTCAGTAGCCCTCAGATGTTCTCTGAGCTGTGACAGGCTGCCAAGAGGATGGGACACAGAGCTGGTTCCACAAATGCCAAAGCTTTCAGAGATGCTGTAGACTATATCAGGAAAGGCAGTTCAAAAGGGTTACAGACAAATTTTGATTTGCATCTCTGTTCACATAGCAGGCCTAGAAAGCCTGTTGTCATACAGACTGTCCCTCACAATCCTCCACTCCACGCATTTCACATCATGGAATGGTATGTTTTCTTTTATACTATTTATTATTTCTAATCCTCACTTTGTTCTACACGCATGGAACAAACTGAAATATATTCAACACAATGAAAGACAATTGTTTTAAAAGCTTGCTTTAAAAGTCAGAAGCAAAAAAAAAAAAGAATCTGCATGTGCTTTACAGAGCTCACTATGTGAGAATACCTTCAAAGTGTAAAACACATTGCAAGTAACTTCTAGTTTTATAGTTACACTGCTACAGCACTTCAGCTGTTACAAAAAGTGTCCTAGAAATATTAGCTTAATTCCTTACAAATACCATGGATGACACACTTTGTGTTTGTCTTGAGCCTGAAATGGATTAAGTTTTGTTCCAAATGCAACAGGACAGTTATGACTAGACTGTGGATANAGGCTGGGCTCCAGATGGCTGCCAGCTTTTTAAGCACTGAGTTGACTAACCTTGCTCAAAGCAGGTCTAGAGAACACAGTGCTTCAAATATCAGTGTCTGCTGGGATTGCATCTATATATGTGGAGTCCCACAGTTCCTATCACTAACATAGCTGAATGAGTGAATAGGGAACAAGAAGGATAAAATTGTGAAAATGCATGAGACCTCTCCCGCTCTGATTGTTGAATCAGACCATTAAGCAGCAGGGAGCAGTTTAGGAAAGATTTTTGTTGAGCTTGTTGACCACTAAAAGCAAATTAATATAACCCAGACTGAGCCTGAGGTTAGGAAAGACCAAGAGGTTTGCTTCCATGTGGAGATGAATAGGACTGCCCTGAATTCAGCACAGGTTAAAGTGGTTCAAGGTGGAGCAGACCAAGTTATTCCTCACAGGAGCCATTTTCTGGAAACAGAAACCATGGGAAATGACTAAAATTCAATCAGTTGTTTATGTTATTTATAATTGCTCTTACAAATTGACAACAATAAAAGCACCANCTCCACGCATTTCACATCATGGAATGGTATGTTTTCTTTTATACTATTTATTATTTCTAATCCTCACTTTGTTCTACACGCATGGAACAAACTGAAATATATTCAACACAATGAAAGACAATTGTTTTAAAAGCTTGCTTTAAAAGTCAGAAGCAAAAAAAAAAAAGAATCTGCATGTGCTTTACAGAGCTCACTATGTGAGAATACCTTCAAAGGGTAAAACACATTGCAAGTAACTTCTAGTTTTATAGTTACACTGCTACAGCACTTCAGCTGTTACAAAAAGTGTCCTAGAAATATTAGCTTAATTCCTTACAAATACCATGGATGACACACTTTGTGTTTGTCTTGAGCCTGAAATGGATTAAGTTTTGTTCCAAATGCAACAGGACAGTTATGACTAGACTGTGGATAGAAAGAAGGACATGGTAGAAGTTGTTAAACAACAATTAGTCAAGCAAGATCATACTGGGGGAGTCATTACAGGAAATATTAACTACAGAAAATTATATGCCCCACATTATGTTGTCTAGGCTTAGATATTCATCTTGCAGTTTTGCAGTGCTGTGCTGCCATGCTATAGGAATAGCTCTCTAGCTTGCTATCAAACACACATCTCCAAAACACTCACCCCCACCATTTTTTAAGTGTGGCCTTAATTTATGAAGAATATGACATAACTTTGTGTTGTTTTCAAAAGAGTTTCAACATGAGCTGATTTCAGCTTGTGGGTAAGAGGTGGGGAGCAGAATCACTTAGCACAAAGAGAATGCATAACACAGTATAAAGAAAGTTACAAAGCATCCATCACCAAAGATTACCCTTTTAACCTTTAAGTGTAGTCAAAACATAATGACTTACTAATTATCAGGAGTTTAATGATGCCTCTAAGCAGATGTTGTACTACAAGGCACAGTGTCCATAAACCTGGAGTTACCTCGTGACCTCCACCTGAAGTGAATTCTCTTCTCCAACCCTGCTTCTAAGAAAGCTTTTAACACACGNTAGGGAACAAGAAGGATAAAATTGTGAAAATGCATGAGACCTCTCCCGCTCTGATTGTTGAATCAGACCATTAAGCAGCAGGGAGCAGTTTAGGAAAGATTTTTGTTGAGCTTGTTGACCACTAAAAGCAAATTAATATAACCCAGACTGAGCCTGAGGTTAGGAAAGACCAAGAGGTTTGCTTCCATGTGGAGATGAATAGGACTGCCCTGAATTCAGCACAGGTTAAAGTGGTTCAAGGTGGAGCAGACCAAGTTATTCCTCACAGGAGCCATTTTCTGGAAACAGAAACCATGGGAAATGACTAAAATTCAATCAGTTGTTTATGTTATTTATAATTGCTCTTACAAATTGACAACAATAAAAGCACCAGATAAACCATTCTGGAATGGAGTCACTCACTTTCTAAGAATAAAATTTATGGGGACAGTTTGATGCTGCTTCCCTGGAGCCTAACCTCAGCCAAAAATAAAAGTATTTTCAAATGCAAGAAAATAGCTCTGGGACATGTAATATCTGACGTAAAGAGAAATAGCCCCATCTTCATTCCTAGCCACAGGAAGGCCTGTTTTCTTTGGTTCTTGGCCCATATGAGAGTGAGTACATGAAATATAAATTGCTGATCAACTGTTAAGTTTGGCAGAGCCAATTAATACTGCCTTCTCAACACAGGCTTGGAGATTATTTCAATTAAATCCTCTGTACCAAAGTAGTTGTTGAACACTGGATATCTTGGTATTTCTCAGAGACTGTCCTTGGTAGGTAATTTAAGATCAGAAGTGCATTCATCTCTTCCTTTGATTACTGCAACGTCCCTCTCCCTCTCTTATATATGCATCAGCCTCCTGTACGCTGTCTGAACACTGCTGCCAAATATATGGCCCACACCCTCTCCTCACATCAGCTCACTGTTCTGATCAGGTTTCTCAATCTGTTCCCAGTGATCCATCATCTTGCTTCAAAAATTTGTCCTTCTCCTCCAGCCTTATCTCTTCTATCTTTGACAAAATAACATGTATTGTTCCTATTCTGAGACCCTACAGACTTTCTGAAGTATAGCTGACTACTGTTCCATCCAGAAGAGGGAAATTTCGTATGTAAAAATGGAATAAAACAGCAGAGAATAAATGCCTTCCCTACTTTGTGTTGTTGTGACCAAGGTCTAACTATGGTAAGCACCCTCAGATAACAGAAGGTAAGATGCATCTCACAATTATAGATGTCTAGAAGTGAGGTTGTTCTATAACCAGAGGAAGAAATTAGATACTTTCCATGCACAGTTCATTTGGCCTCTTTTAGGTATCCATATTACACTTTATTTCTCTCCACACACAGCTCAGGAAGTCTATTGGCTTGCAAGGTTTGGGAGACAGTGAAGAGATTCAATGACTTGTATTTGGTCCCTTGGAATAAATGGAATGAAGAAGCACAAAATGTATATGTCTTCTATTAAAGATATTCTGAAAATATATAAAGAATATCAAGGGAAAAAATATTTCAGACATTCATCTGTCTATATTCCAATCATTCACCTTACCCTTTCAGAGGGATCTTTAAGATCTTCCTACTATCACACAGACTGGGTCTTCTTTTTATCTATTGATGTATCAGAAATGCTAAGTCTATGCAATATTTGTTTACCTGCATGCAAATATGTTTTACAACCATTATACAGAACAAAGAACCTTTCTTCTGTAATTCTTTGATGGGCTCTAGTTTTCTATGTAGAGCAGTTACCATGTTCTTGGACGATGGAATTAAGAAACAGAGAGTCTTTCAATCTTTTACCTTAACTAAGATTGCAATATTCATATATAGATTACTTCACAGAAATTATCAATAATGTGATAGGTATTACTGTGCAGTGAAGGTGATACCTTTGAGACACATCAGACAAGATGATTAATTTCTCTGCAATACTTAGCTGGATGCTGGAAAATCAGATCCATTTTTCAGAGTCCTCAAATCAAGCCTGGACATAAAGAAAAGGCACCTCTAGCAAAATGTCCTCCAATTTATAGCCCGGTAAATCTGCAATTATCCAGCATACACAAGATACTAGGTTCTGGACTTCATCAGTCTGCGTTACTAAGCATCTCCTGGTGAGATGGATCTAGAGTTCTTGAAGGCACCTTCCAACAGTCCACCAGCCATAATGAAGGTGTAATGACTGGACTTTGGCTGTTCAGGTTGAGCTGCATGAGGGGGTGGGGTTCTCTCAAAATTCAGTATTTGTTTTTGACTGCTTTTCTCTTGAGTTGTTTTTCATTGTAAGAGTATATTGATAAAACAGATTTAGTACCCTGTTCTTCCAGCACTGCCTTCAATCTCCTTTGCAAGAAGAAGAAATCACCATCAAATTAGGGACCTCCATCCAATCTTTTGGATGGTGCTGCTGCACACTTGCTTTGTAGAGCTGTAAGCAAGCATACAAGTTTCAAGACAATGCTAATTCTCTTTGTCTTGATTTCTCTTCATTTACCTCACCAGTCTGTTCCTCTGTTAAGCCACATGAGAACAAGTGTGACCACTGAAGATGTGAGCTTGGTGAGGTGTAGCTATTATGCCTTAAACAAAGATAACACTAATGAATTCACTTTCAACCTTTTCAGCCCAGTGATAGAAAAAGATTTTCAGTCACTTTAGCCTGAGCTACATTTGCACTCAGGGTCACCTAAAGAAAAGGACAACACATTCATCTTTATCCTCCTTGAGTTGTGGAACCACTCAGATAATCTATAGTGAGTTACAAAGTGAAATTAAATACCTTAAAATGCCATCTATCTGATCCCCAATTAAAACATAATCTTTTTAAACCTGTCAATAGCTGCTGACCAGAATCAATAAGGGGAAGATTATGACTGGCACTCCTCCAGTGATCTTCAGGCAGACAGGAAATACATTGCTGTTGTCAGGTCATCAGGAAAAGGGGAAAACTGGACCAAAGAAGAACTACATCATGCACAAATGGAATTTGAGATCCTCTGCAGTGGACCTGCTGGGAGGTTTAGGGTTTTATTGTAGGGGGTGGGCAGTGTAATTTTGTTTGTTGTGGGGTTTATCTGTTCGTTTTATTTTTAACTAAGAAAGGAAGGAACATAATACATGCAAAGGTTTCAAAGAAATAACCCTGAAGTTTTAAAATCATGAAACTTTAGAAAAGTATTCGTAAAGGAAGTATTATTTTGATCCTTATAAATATATATATATACACATTGATTGAATTTCCCGAGTCAGATTCAGCCAGTGTCTTAAGAATCAGGCATACTTACTTTTCATTTGCATGTAAGAAATACAAGCTTACACTTATCTAAATAGATCCTGGATATTCCTCCTTATTGCTACAGGAGTTAAAGTTTTAACTATCTAAATCAAGTGTTTGACATTAGTGACGCAAATGATCTCTACTACAGCATGTAAGCTTAGGGTAAGAGGCCTAAACTACTTATTTTCCTCCTGACCTACATTAGGATTGCTTTTATTTCTAGGCCAGATTGGAAAGTTCAGGATAAAAAACTGTTTCCCGGTGTGCAGAGGGCCTAGTAGCCTTTCTACCCACAAGCTGTTGCTTTCCTCCAGCCTTCCGCAGTACAGATTGTGGCACAAATGCTCCAACCTGCTTGTGAAGTTAGAGCAGTCAGAGCAATACACTTATTGTACTGACAAAAAAATCACCAGAGCACTACCTCTAAAGAAAATTCTTTCAACTCCATCCATAACTGGTGTTAAGTTGTTCAACAATCCTTACAACTACATGCCGAAGGGTGGCTCATACATGGCAATTTTCCTCCTCCTGCTGTGAAGGCTGGGAAGTAAGCTTAGACCCAGAAAAAAAAAGGTACTGCAAGGATCCAAACTTACCTAGACCTTAAGAATGGTGATCCCAAGTACTTGCTCTGCCAGAGTGTCTGTGAAACACTGCATCATTTCATCTCTGTCCATCACTTCGCATCTGCAGAAAAGTGGGCGACAAATCTTCCATGCCTCTGCTGATCTGGGGAGATGCACAAGAACATTCAAAATGTGGACCTGATAAGTACCTAAATTCCAAAAAAGCAAATGTGGAGTCTGAAACTGTTTATGTGAGAAAGAACATAAGGGATTGTAGCACAAATGTAATATGCTGAAACTGCACTTTTAGGTGCTGCTTGCTTTTAAGTGGGTTGATGAAGGACCTATCTGACTTTTCTGACTGGTATTCATGATTTAAATATAAGCTTTAAGATGACCAGTTTTCTTACAGAACTTTGTGATATTTTGCAAATAATTAGGGCAAGAGAGTCCCTTTGTAAATAAACCAGCCCATTCTAAAGTTACCTTCTCCAAAAACATGGTGAAGCACCTGCCATAGGTAGTTGTATTTTCCTGACCACAGGCAGACTAACAGAGAAGCAGGCACAACATCTCAAAACACGATGGCAAACCTACTGGCATAAAATTTCTGATATCAGTCTGGCCCTGTACTTTTCATAGGTGCGGTTTGAACCCCTGTGAATCTGCATATTCCTTCACAGATTTCTGATATTGGTCATTTCTGTTCCTTATTGAATGGCATTATGAGAACACTATTTTGTTCAGGACACAACTTTTCTGTCTTATTAAAATATCAGAGACGAGGCTTCCTACAAAATGACTGCAATGCGTTGACATTTTATAGCTCCTCTCTACTCTTTCATTTTCAGTACAGAAAATGCTGCTGAAACCACACAAAATTGCAGCTGGACAAGGTCAGTTTCAAAACTAACTTTTCCTACTCATAAATCACATGCAAACAACCTAGTTACTGCAAAGTTAGAGTTGTTAGCATTCAACTAACAGAACACATAACACTATCATTATTACCCAACTTCATCCAAAACCTATAAAAAACAAAAACAAAAACTACAAAATGTTGTTCATTATCATATTTCATAATTTTGGTGTTTCTGTGTTTTCAGCTCATATCTTAACCAAGCGTTGCATTCAAAAGTAAGGCTCCATCATCTGAGGATAATGTCCTTTATTTGGATGCAACAGCTTCTAAAACCTTTTGTCTATGTAAGACTGCTACATATGACAAATAATCACTGAACTCAAGATGAATTTAGTCAAAGTGACTAGAAACAAACTTTGGACATAGACCATTTCTTCAAAGAAGAAAAATAGATCTTTCTCATTTTTTCTTCATCAGGGGAAAACAATGATAAGAAACAGAACAATAATATTCCAAAATGGTTCAAAATTCATCTTCTAACCAGAAGGGCAGAAAACATCTAAAACAGGTCTACTTCCACAGTAAGTAGAGGGGTCTTGTGAAGAGAAAAACCAGGCCCAGGAAAAGCAAGAAAGCTGCTTACAGATTATTTTCAAAGTCTAACTTTAGCCAGCCAGGTGTGAAAATGTTGGCATATGCATGAAGGAAATTCTTGTCCAGTGTTTGAACAGGGTGTATCTACCTGTGTTTTTCAAGCAGTATTTTAATGGTTCATCAATACCTTATTAATTGCAAGAAACAAAACCAAAGATCAAATAAATCAAACAAAAATAAAAGCCTGTTGTAAACAACTGCAACCTCTTGTTCTCCTTAATCATTTAATTCCATACCCCTATATTGAAATTTCACACTATGCCTTAGCAGGGCATTGTCACAGCAAAACACTAGAATGCTGATATTGTGTTAGGTCAAGAGTTAAGTAAGTTCATTCCACCCCTGCTATTTTGTGTTTTAAAGGAGTCCTTACTCTAGGCAGTCTCTCTCTGTTATTATTACTTTTTGAATGATAAGAGCTGGGATTGACCTTCAAAAGAGATTTAAATGGCCTTATCCGAAAAACAGTCTGTGAACATCTATAAACTAATGTGCTGCCTTTACACCTCCTTTCTCAGAGAGGAGGTGTAAAGGTAGCACATCAAAGTCAGCAAGGAACTTACAATAAGGGATTTCAAAGTCAAAAAATCTAATGCAAATCTAAGTATTTGCCTATAGACTCTTTGAAGTCTTGACAGATTAAGTTTAGAAGTATTTTCATAGATTGTATCTATGTAATCTAATAGAGATGATTTCAGGAACTGAGTAGATGTTTCTAGTAGATGTTTAGATATGGAACACCATTTTTCAATAACATTAACAAAGAATACATTTTTGTCTAATTTCTTTTAAGTTTATAGTATAATACCGAGTAGTTATAAATTATATCCTGCATCTGTGGAAAGGTTTTTATCTCAATAGAAAAAATGGCAGATACATAGGATGAAAGAGTTCTCTCTCTGCTACGCTTGTATAATTGACTTTGTTAAAGGACATTTAGGTGTTGTTTGATTTACGTCCTATGTCAGCTTAATGCATCAACCACGTAAGGTTCCACATGTTTAAATATTTCATTTTAAAAGGCACAGTAAACTCATAACTTCACCAACATCCACTCTTCCCTGACTAAAATGGATTCTCCAGTTTAATCTATTACACTAGAAGTAAATGAAGACTTCACCCTTTTCCTTGACAGAGGAACTGAGGCTGCCATATTACTTATTACCATCAAAGTTGAAGAAGGTACTACTAAAAGTGTGACATCAATTATATGGTATTTTTCCTTAAAAAAGAATAAAAAAAGTTGTAAACTAAGATTTAAAACCTAAAAAGGAAAAAAAAAAAAAGAAAAAAGCAAAAAGCCAGTAATCACTGAATATCAGGGGCCAGCAGGGACCTTGAAAGATCATCAAGTCCAACCCCCCTGCCAGATCAGGATCACCTACTCCAGATCACACAGGAACGCATCCACGTGGGTTTTGAACATCTCCAGAGAGGGAGGCTCCACAACCCCCCTGGGCAGCCTATTCCGGTGTCTGTCAGCATCACCGTGAAAAAATTTCTCCTT
>VWZY01006950.1:7768-57924 GCA_013399075.1 Chloroceryle aenea
CTTGGAGACCAGAATGTCATGTGGGACAGTGTCAAAGGTTTTGCTCAGGTCCAAGTAAATGACACCGGTTGCTCTTCCCCTGTCTATTGATGTTGTGACCTTCTCATAGAATGCCATCAGGTTAGTCAGGCATGATTTGCCCTTGGTGAAGTCATGCTAGTTGTAGCCAATCACTTCATTGTTATTCATCTGCCTCAGTAGTGCCTCCAGGAAGATCCACTCCATGATCTTACTAGGCACAGAAGTGAGAATGACTGGTCTATAGTTTCCAGGTTGATTCACCTTTCCCTTTTTGAATATGGGGATAATATTTCCCCTTTTCCAGTCAGTGGGGACTTCACCAGACTGCCATGACTTTTGGAATATAATAGAATCGTAGAATTTATTTGGGTTGGATGGAAACTTGCTCAAAGCCCCACCCAACTTGACCTTGAGCAGGGATGGAACATCCACAGGTATCTTCTAGGGAGGAGGCATCCACAACTTCTCTGGGCAACCCTTCCAGTATCTCACCACACTCATTGTAAAAAATTTCTTTCTTATATCCAATGTAAATCTGCCCTTTTCCACTTGAAATCTGCTGTCCTCTATCCTTTCACTACAGGACATGGTAAAAGCCTTTCTCGGTCTTTCTTACAAGCCCCTTTGAAGTACTGAAAGGATGCAGTAAGATGTCCCTGAGCTTTCTCTTCTCCAGACTGAACAACCCCAGCTGTCTCAGCCTTTGTGCACAGGATAAGTGTTCCAGCCCACTGATCACTGGGCTTAATGATGCGTATTCATCATTGGTGACACCCCATCTCAAGTTTTAGGAACTGCAGTTGTTTAGTCTGAGGAGTGGCTAAGAACTTTGGGTTTGTCTAGTTTGAAGGAAAGAAGGCTGAAGGGTAGCTGCTCTCTACAGCTTCCTGAAGAGGGGAAAGTAGAGACAGAGATGGGAGTTATGTTTCTTATCTGGCTACTTGCTTGAAGAGCTCTTCCAGCTGGGTGATTTTGCATCCATGACATCCGCCTCTGCCTTCAAACTCTAAGGGGCTTTCCAGGTTTTGGAGTTCCATGCAGCTTTGAGTTTGGGCAGCACTTTCAATTCTTGAGGGGGTCAGTCTGAATGTAGATGTCCACCTAGAAAGGTTTTATCACTTCTGCCTGTGTTTCAGTCACAACTGAAAGTTGTGAAAGTTACAATGGATGGACACCATTTTGTTTCAGCAGGAGGCTGCTGCTGTTTGGCTCCCAGAAGAAAAGAGCCCACTTTCTGAAGGCTACACTACCTGTGTGCCCTGCCACACAAACTGCCACACTGTGCCCTGGCTGCTGTGCCATGGCCTGCACACTAGTGCTCACAAGAGGCTGTCTTTGACAGGTGGTGGGATCAGCTGCTGCTGCTTCAGGCCCTGCCCAAGCCCTGTCAGTCACTCTTCTGACAGCTGCTAGCTCCTGCTAACTCTCTCTGTGACCATGAAGGAGGTTTCCTGGAAACTGCCCTGTACACTGCCATCCTTCTGTCTGTCACAAAAAATGTGCTGTCACTGAGATGATAGGCTCTGCAAATGACTGCTAGTGGCACTTAGACTGCATTTAAATCTTCCATTTAAATCTCTAAAATTCTTTAAGTTATCTTGATACTGCTTATTTAAATAAAGTCTCATAGATTTTGGTAGTATTGTGGATATAACTATAGCAATTGTGGAAGAGATACATGAAAATTAGTAACTATGGTATATATAATACTTTGCTAATTCAGAAATGGAATTATAGAAAAGTTTTGGAAAAAAAATATTACTTGCATGCCTGTCATTACTTGCATGCCTGTCATCTTAAGGTGGGGGATAGAAAAAACTTATCTATTTAAAACTTACTATATTAATTACTATATTAATCTCTTACACAACCTGATGACATGAATGTGTGGTGTTTGTGATGATCAAATCCGTCTTTCAAAATATCTGTCTGCCAACACATTATTGCTATGGTGGTTGTGTTCAGATGTTTACATTTCAGAGGAAATTATTAAAGAAAATACTAGTTCTAGCAACAGATTTCATGTACATTTTCAGTAAAATCACATCTTATCTTTGATGCACTTGAATATTTTTTTTTTCTGCAACAATTAATTAAATTAAATTAAAAGGAAATACAAAAAATAGGTAAAAGTTTTGCATACTTTCAAAACTGCTAGTGGCTGATAGACCCCAGCCAGCAAATAAATAAAAATGAGCAAACAGGATGGGAGAGAAAATCAAAAGAGCAAAACCAAGAAAAACCCATACAGCTTAATAAGTGATGGGGAAAAAAAAGACAGATAAACCAAGTAGTGAACAGCCTGTCTCCAAACAATAGCTACCTTTGAAAGACACATCCACAGCTTTATTGTTTAGCATGATGTTATATGGCATGGAATGGCATATATCAGCTTGGGTCACCTGTCCTGTCTGTACTCCTTCTCAAATTCTTTCCCATCCCAAATCTACTCTCTGGAAGCAGAGTGAGAAACAGAAAAGGTTTTGATGCTGTGCAAGCACTGCTCATCAACAGATAAAACATTGATATGTTATCAATATAGTTTTAGTCAGAAATCTAAAACTTACTATCATATAAGCTTTTGTGAGAAGATTAACCCCATACCAACAAGATCCAGTACACTGATTTAGGAAGTATTACATCTCCATAAGTTCTCTCAACAGTGAATATACATATACTTTAAAAAAAAAAACCAAACTTTTTTTCATAAAAGTATAGGGATATGTACATCTACTTAATTTATAGCTACCTCATGGTTTCATATATATGTAATTCAGATTTCACTTCCAAAATATTGATTTCAATGTCTCAATCAAAAAAAAAAAAAAAGGACAGGGTTCAGCAAGTATTTGGCAAGTGGAGGGAGCAAAGCGAATAACATAAGAATTATTTTAAGAAAAGCATGAAGGTTGCAACAAAGGTTTCAGCCTTTATGACAAACTGCACAGACAGATATGCATATGGAAAGTAGGAACTAGCAAGAGCAGAATTATTCATCAGGTACCTGCATCTTGTTAAGAGCCAAAACCACCACACTTTAGCCTTCCTAATTCTGTCAGCTGCTCATGCTTGCAGTATCCTGCTGATTTCTTTGACTGGGGAAAGGAAGGAGAAGATGATACTATTATATCAGTTACTTGAATAATCACCTAAACGTTTCTTGGTTCCAAAGACAAAAATTACATTTTCAGTGTGAAAGCTCATCAAAAAGGTCCTTTTTAAATAACAAGGACCCAATATTCACAAGTAGAAATTTGATGGTTGGCTATACTGCTACTTTTAATACTGATTTTTAATAGGGATTATCTTCAATTTAGTCTCTAAACTGTCAGTGTGATCTTTTAAAGTGCAATATTTCACAGTATTTCTGACTGTGATATAATAAACACAGTGCCAAATAGAAGGCAAGCACTGGGAGCTGCATAATTAGAGAACATTTGGGGTGGGGGTGTGTGATGTGCTTATTTGCTGTTTTTTTTTCCCTTTCTTCTAAAAAGGTATGATCCACTTGTAGGATCATCTGAATATGTGACACCTGAGGAGCAGCAGTCTAGAGAGAAATGCTGACAATGTTCTTAGGTATCACTAAGAAGACAGAACAAGACAGAACTAATAAAAATTATGCTTCATGCTTTCATTGGGGTCTGTGCTAGTAAAAGTTTCTTCATTAAAAAAATAGAAAATGAAACTTTAAGAATAGTTTTTGAATGAAAACTAAACATTCAGGGATGTGTTCAAAATAAGAAGTGGTATCTAAGCAGAAAACACTTTTGTTGTATTTTATGAGGAGATAAACACTTCAGAAGGACAAACAACTTAAGAATTAAAACTGAACTTGAAGGATAGCCTGAGTCTTTGATCCACAGAAGAATAGACTGCTGTCACTTCATTGCATGTTTATTACAACTGTTAAAATTCATTAACTTAAGAAGGCCTGATATAATCTGTGAAAGTCTTGAACCAATGAAGGGATGATAACAACTAGTTAAATGCATGCAACAAAAATCCATCCAAAGCACCCAACTAGATTGTCTTACATATTTAGTGATGCTATGGAAAAAGAATATTGTAAATTTTGATTAGTAAAACAAACAGCAACATTCTGTTTCTACCTCTTAATTTCAATGGATGTCCTTTCAAATACTTTTATCTTGTTTCATCTATTCTCTTTAGAGTGAGTAAAGAAGGAACAAAGAATTCACTACAGAGCTCTCAAAAAGAAACGACCCTTTCATACAGAAGTGCTTCTGTAGCCTCAAACCATCATCAAGGCATTGTGACAGGAAGTTTACCTCTTTTTAAGAGCTACATATTTTGGTTGTTTCTATTCCTCAATTATTTGAAAGGGAAAAATTGTTGTGCTTTAAAGCAGTAGAATTTTTTCTGTCACACATTAGAGAGACTGCTCAGGAAAGAAATAAACTTTATTAATTTGACATTAATATATAAATATAGATTTAATTTTCCTTTTAAATACAGCTCTTTAAAATCTTTTTTCATTGTTTTATAGAACTCAGTGGAAATTTCTCACATTGTCTACTTAAAACCCCTTTAATTCCTTCTCAATTAATATTGAATAAGGTAGTGAATTACTTTTTTCATTTACAATCTACTTGATTATAAATTATATATGAAAAGATGATTCATTTAAAATTTTAGCCCTGATCTTGACTTATCTAGAAGAGCGTCACATAAAAGGTGTTTCATAATCAGTAGTGTTTCATAATAAGTAGTGTTTCATAAACCATAGTCTGTTAATACACTTCACCAAAACCACACAATAATAAAACAGAGCATAACAGAAAAAACTATCACATACTGATTTTGGGAGTTGCATTTTTCCCATCGACCATGACTGTAATTGGTTTATTTCTCTTTATTTTACTTATAATTATGTTCTCTGAGGGATTATGAAAGAGTCTGAGTGACTAACCTTGCAGGACTCATAACTATAAACTTTCAGTAAAGACCAAAACAATTAAGAGCTGAGATCGCAATTGCCTGAAATAGGATGTCTGGTTTTTTAGACATATTTCTTTTTCTTACTATTATCTACTTTCCATAATCTTTAGCTTATCAAACATTTTCTTAATAGCAGATTTTTATTTCAAACATTGGAAATGTGTATACCTTCTATATTACATAATCTGTAATGCTGTTAAACATAATAACATAGTAAACAGAACTCTGAACATTTTACAGATACCATTAATAGGTTTAACAGTTCTTTTCTTACTAAAAGACAGAATTTTTTAATTCTCATTTTTCTGGGTTTTGGTTGTTGGGTTTTTGTTTTGTTATGTGGTTCTTTTTGCTTGTTTGTTTGTTTGTTTTCCAAGAGCTTTCTTATAGCCAAAATATTCCTCTTTCTTTATCATGCAGAGCTTGTCTTTCTTCAGAAAATTGAACATACATGCTCTGAACAACTGTACTCTTCTTTGTGTGCCTGGTCTGCCCCTCTGGTTTAGGCTTAACATGAAAGACTGCAGCAATCCCAGTTCAGTGGGGGTGAGCCATGAGCTGAGTGTTTCCTTCTGGGTAGGATTTCACCCACAGCAAGAGCTTTAAACTGGATTTGAAGTGAGAAAGGGATAAGATCAGACTCACTAGTTATAAGCCTGGTGGCAGCACAACAGTGTTTGAGGCACAGTGCAATAGTGTGGTCCTTCGGTCTGCTGTCTTGATGGAGGTAGGGGATTGAGACCCCGTGACAGCAAAGATGCAAGTATTATTGATGTGTTAGAAATCACAGAAGTGCCCAAGAATGGTTGCAGAGGAATCATAGGGCTCCTTGCCCCCCAAAAATGGCAGTATTAACTAAAGTGCATCTACACTAATGCACACAGCATGGGTAACAAACAGGAGGAGATGGAAGCCATTGTGCATCAGGAAAACTATAACATAGCTGCCACTACAGAAACATGGTGGGATGATTCACACAACTGGAATGCTGCAGTGGATGGCTGTAAATTCTTAGAAGGCCAGGAAGGAGGGGTGGTGAGGTATGTTAGGGAGTGTTTTGATTGTCTAGAGTTAATGATAGTGATGATCAGGTTGAGCGTTTGAAGGTCAACAAAGCAGATACCATGTTGGGAATCTGGTGGACTGTCCACCCAGGATCAAGAGGCAGACAAAATATTTTATAAGGAGGTGGAAGAAGTCTCATGCTCACTAGCCCTTGTTCTCTTGGGGGACTACAACTTACTAGATGTCTGCTGGAAATAAAATACAGCAGAGTGGAAACTTCAGGAGTGTGTGGAAAGCAATTTCTGGTGAGTGAGCCAGCTAGGGAAGGCACCACACTGGACCTGTTATTTGTGAACAGAGAAGGATTTGTGGGTGATGTGAAGGCTGGAAGCTGTCTTGGGCATAGCAATCATGAAATTATAGTTTTCAGTTCTTGAAGAAGTAAGGAGGGTGTTCAGTAGAACTGTTATCTTGGACTTCTAGAGGGTAGACTTTGGCCTATTTAAGAGACTGGTTAACAGATTTCTTTCGGAGGAAGTCCTGAAGGACAAAGGAGTCCAGGAAGGCTGGATGTTCTACAAGAGGGAAATTTTAAAGATGCAGGAGCAGTCTATCCCCATGTGCTGAAAGACAAGCTGGTGAGGAAGAAGACTGGCCTGGCTTAACAGAGAGCTTGGGCTGGAATTCATGAGTAAAAGGAAGAGGTAAGTCAGGACTAGAAGGATGCCGGGAGTAATTAGAAGGTCCAAAACCCATCTAGAACTTAATCCTGCTACTGACATAATAGGCAATAAAAATGTTTCTATAAATACATTGACAACAAAAGGAGGTCTGAGAAGAATCTCAATCCTTTATTTTATGTGGGTGGAAACATAGTGACCAAGGGTGAGAAAAACGCTGAGGTACTGAATTCCTTCTCTGCCCCAGTCTTTAATAATAAGACCAGGTGTTCTTTGAATGACCATCCCCTTGAGATGGAAGGCAGAGATAGGGAGCAGAATGAAACCCCCATAATCCAAGGGGAAGTGGTTAGCAACCAGCTGCACCACCTAGAAACACAAAAGTCCATGGGGTTGGATGGGATCCACCTAACTATTGAGGGAGCTGGTGGAAGTTCTCAGCAAGCCACTTACCATCATTTATCAGCAGTCCTGATTGACCTGGGAGGTCCCGGTTGACTGGAGGTTAGCAAACCTGACACCATCTCAGGACTTTTTTCCAAGAATAACTAACAATGTCTTAGCTTTCAAAATGGTTTCCTAAAAAAACACTGTTCCAGAAGCAATACTAAATACGCTCCAAAACCAGTGTGAACCAAAGCTGAATGGTCAGTACTCAGCAACTCATTTTTTGATCACATTTTGAAAGTTTGAGATTAAATGTCTTGGTTATTCAGAAGTTGTAATTATCTCCTCTCATTTCCTTTCAAAGCTGGGGAGAGGAGTAATGTCTTCATGCTGGAACAGAATTGATATTCCTCTTCACCATTTTTAATTCCTATCAAAAGGAAATTTTCATTTTTCACCTTTTTCTCTTCCAATTTTTGACAGTGGCACACAGTCAATGAACCTTGCCTCCATGCTGTAGATAGGGAAAACTCTAAATCCAGTCTTGCTCTTTTCATCAGTTTTAGTAGTGCTGCTAAATATTTAAATGTTTGCCTTCAAAAATATTCTAATTACCTTACACATTACAATTTTAAAAAAAAGTCATTTACAAAGAACAAACTATTCATTTCCATTGTTTATTTTAAAGGCAACATTGTTCCCAGCTTATCATAGTTTTGTTATTTTCCTTCCTATCATTCATGTCCCCCTATCAATTTAAGTCGTCTTTCTTTCTTTTTCTTATCCTTAGGTCCCCTTTAACCCTACTGTCTAAGAAGGACAAAGACAACTTCTTAAAATTCTGCTTATGTTCTTGGGAAATGTCACTTGTTTGGCAGGGATCCTAAACAGTAACACAGATTGATCCCCTTGCACAGACCTACACAGAGCCAGACCTGACATCAGGAAACTTTTTCCATGACAGGCATAAATTAAGCTAAAACTCAGTTGAAGAATAATGGATAATGTTTTATAGAATAGACAGTCAGAAAAGCAGATTCTGATGTCTCTTTAGCAGATCAGTTTCCCCTCTAAACTCTCCTTAAAGCAGACTTTTAAAGGGCTTTTAGTGGAGAAAGTAAAGGTTGTCTTTTAGTTTGGTTTGGGTTTTGGGGATAATTTTATTTTTTTTTGAGGGGGGGGTCGAAGGGGGAGGTGATCTGGGTTTTTTTTTCCCCCTTGAGGATTTACTATGCAGATATTTATTCAAAGTTGTGAATTGCATGGATTTTTAAGCACTTTTTTTTCAAAGCTGTGAATTGCCTTGTTGCAAGTGACCAAACTAATTCTGGCAGTACCATGTAAACAGAAATTTTTAGAAACTTTACTGAAAAGTTTTTGAAAGTTCATAATAAAAAGGTGAAGATCCCATCTGCTCAGGCATAACTGAACAAGGTTATATTCAAATTAACCTGTTCTCAAACAGAAACTTGTATGTGCCAAGAAGTAGTATTTAGGAAGGTATTCACATAATAGAAATGCTGGTTGTCCAAAGCAACTTCTCCTAAAAGATAATAAAGAATTTCTCAGTTGTAAAAAAGTCCTCAGCACAGTGGTAAAAGGCTGTGCAAACAGAGTGTGTCATCCACTTTTCACTCAGCCTTGCCCTTAGCAAGAAGCTGCTGTTACAAGAGTTGCATGGGGGAAGAATTGGGGAGGGTAAGAACAACCCAAATCCAAATGCATCCACTTTGTAGTAGTTTATAATTAGCAGAATTTGATGCTATACATATAGGCAGTGTTATATCTGGATCTAAGCTGGTAAGACTACAAGGTACTGTGTTGTCAGTTCAGTAGGGACTCTAAGTGATCTCTGTACCATATTCTACTGTACGCACTCAAGGTACCCAGAATAAAATAAAATATTTTTCTTCAGGAATAGAAACAATACAGGAACTGGTTTTTGCTTCCTCCAGGGAATTATGTCCTGTCTTGTAATGCCTGTCACTCTCTTTACATATATAACACCGTACATGGATATCGCTGAATTGTCAGTCATTTAACAGAGTAGTGATTCTTTGGGGTTGTTTTTCTTCACACTATGTGATTATGATGATGAATAAAAGGAACAGACATGATTTTTTATATATATATACATATATATACTTATGCACAAAATATAGCCTGGATGTGAAAGAATTATTTAGGAGTAAAAAATTGCCTTAGGATTGTTTTTTCCTTTCCCTGATGTCTTTTGAAAAAGAGTCAATAAGTGCCGGAAAACCTGAGTTTATGTTCTGCCATTTCTTATTACTGTTTTGTTTCCCAGCCTAAGATATGATTAGAACTAAAAACCCTGGACTTTTGATAAAAATAAATAAATAAATAGAATACACGATCTCAAGTGTTTTGAACATAGTATATAGTTGTTATTTCTAGAACACTGATCCCTCCACTTCTACAAACTAATGGAGGTTCAAGTATATTAGGGACTGAGACGCTCAGCTGATGTTAATGGATAATGTAGGTCTTACTGAAGGACATTATCTGAGAGTGCATGCTATTACACTATTTCATGCTTGCTGTTTCATCAGTAAATTAATTCCAAATCATGACCCTGTAAATTTCTTGATGAGAAGACAGTACATAGATAAATTTGATGTAGAAAACACAGACATAAAGGAAATGTGTATACTGGCTACATATATATAGCCTGTAAGTGTTTACAAGACAGAGTAAATGAAAAAAAGGGGTTTTGGAACACTGCACTGTATTCCTGCCACTCCCGAACAAACAGTAATAAAAAGTTAGGATGAATAATACTGGTAACTAGATAATTTTCTGTTTTGTTTAATTAACATTCTTACAGTATAAGCCTCTTTGCAGCTTTGATATGTGTTTAGGTTTTCAACAAATTAGTAGGCTGCTTTAAAGTCCTTTTTAAGTTATCATTTTAACTAGGGATTTGAGTGGGTAGCTTTTAATGTTTGGTGGTAAGCATGTCATTCCACAGAAGCTAATTAAGTATTTGAAAGACTTCCTTAAACAAAATGGATCACACACACACAAAAATATATTAAAAAAAAAAAAGCATGCTGTAAAGACAAAGAAAATCTTGCCTTTGTATATTAATTATCTATGCTGTCATAATTAATCTATATAAAGTATTAACTATATATTCTGCATATAAATTATATTCTTAGTCTGTTTCCTTGACATACACATCAGTACACATGCCACCACGGTGCTATGTGTGCAGATTATGTCAGGGCTACCTGATGACTTCTCTGACAAAAGAAGCAGATGATTCAGTCTTCACACGCTCACTAATAGCAGGAATACTGATGTATCTGAAATTAGTATGAATACAAGAATAGTTCGCAAGCATTAAGCAGATACTTGCTTTGTTGGAATACTATGTCTCAGGTTGAGAAACTACAAAACTATATCGTGTATAGCATACACAGAGTATAGAAAGAGACACAACATAAATGGGAGGACAAATAGTAACAAAAAGGAAAACAGTATTTTTCTGTTTTAGAAACTAAACAGGTTATTTCTTATTTACAGTTCTTGTGTACTACCTCTGTAGTTTCTTAGCAACCCATCCTTCTGAAATCTTGACCTTGAAAAGGAATAACATGTGGAAAGGAATGTAATTTCCTATGAACTCAAATTATGGAGTTAGGAAACTGGACAGTAAATGACTGCCAAATAGAAGTATAGCAAAATGTACTTTTTCAGCAAACAACTGAGTCAAAATACCCAAGCTCAATAACAGTTGTCTACTATTTTCCTTTTATCAGAATGGTGGATATACTACTAGGCTCACACTGAAGAACAAGAAAAGGGAAAACAGACAGAAATTGCACAACTGAGCCTGTAGGGAATTTCAACACTATAAGGTAAGTTGTAAGTAAATATAAGGTAAAATTTTGAAAAGAATGATATGACATGATCTCATTGTATGTGAAAACTATTTCAGCACAATACAAAAAGGAAACTTGAAAACTTGTCTTTTTTGCTCATTCTTGAAATATCATCTACTAAAAAGTGGTTTGCATGTTTGTTACTTTGGTTTTGGTTTTGATTTTTTTTTTTTTTTTTTTTTTTTTTTTTTTTTTTTTTTGTCAGACGAAAGCATACCTCAGGACAGTCAGCCCCTTCATTAGAGTTTGAACAAGGACTTTAGAAGTTGTCTAGATAGCATTCACCTGTTCAAGTGTCATTTTTCTCTGACTACACTACTCTGATACTTCTAGTTGTCACATTCTATTGAATTGTTTGTGTTCTTGTAATTATTTTGGATTTTTCTCTCAAAGATCAAACAGATAACTAAATCTTTTTTTTTGCCACCATGACAAGAACGATTTAAGATATATTTTTCTTTAGAGTAATTTGATATATGTATTTGAAGCAAAATTGTTTTCAGTGAAATAAATACTTTCTTGGAGCTACTGTTTGGCATGTAACTCTTAAAAAGTAAAAAAAACCTCAAACCAACAACCAACCAAACAAAAAACACCCTTTTTTCAACAATTAGTATGCCATTTACTCTGCATAAGATTTAGAGATTATTTTTTCCTGTCCTGTTCCTGTGTTCTAGTGTAAAATTTAAATTTTTCAATAGAAAGTTAGAAGTTAGAATCCATTCACCCACCCAATATCCTGGTTGTCTAATATATTCATTGTTATTAAATACTATGGTATTCTCCATAATCCTCATAAAAAACTATTGATATGCAGGAGGATAAGTGCCTAGACAAATATAGTGCTGGTATAATGAGAGAAATAAAATGTAATTGTATAAATATTCTGGGTATATAGAACAATAACTAATATATAAGAATCAGGATATATATACTAAAATCAATGTGATATAAAGATCTTTATTACTTTTTCAATAATCTGTGATATTTTATTTTTAATATTTTAAAACTTGAGGTTTTAAGGATCCTATTTTCAATCTCTAATAACTGTTCTGCCCAGAAATATATCTTTAAATAGCAAATTGATTAGTTTGTTTCAGTAGAAACAGATGGCAAGCACGAATTAGAAGGTCTGCCTGCTTCTGATTAGAGTAAGATGAGGCCATGTTATATACTTCCAGGATTTGCAGTAACATAGAGCAAGTAAGTCAAAACTGGGTTGGTGTCTACTTAAAATCAGTGTCTCAAGCAGTAGATTAATGAAGTGCTTTGCTTTCGTTTCTGGTTGGTTGGTTGGTTGGTTGTTGTGGGTGTTTTTTTTCCAGGATCAGTATTGCTTAACAAAGTAGAGCTTAACTTTCCTACATAACTGTAGCTTCTCTGGAGGCTCAAAGAAATCTCTGCTTGCTTTTAGCATGCTACCAAGAAGAGAATATATTTAGGACAATCAAGAAGATTTCCACTGCATGTGTCTGAATGCCACAAGCTTTGTATGGACCAGGAAGAGCAATATCTCAGATATAGTCTAGGCTTGTCTTGCTCTGAGTTGGGTTTAGCTGTTTTGAGCAATTGGATGGTTGTTCTAAGCCAGGTTTTGGAAAAGTGAATCTGAGTTGAATGGCAAGATAAAAGTTAAGGAATAAATCCCCTGGAGATACATAATGTAAAATAGTCTGAAAAAGAGATTCAAAATTCTAATTCCAAAATGATTGGTTTAATCACTAAGCCAGAAGGATTTTTTGAACAAATTTAAGACTTATTCTTGATAAAATGTAACCTGACCTTTTGTTGTGGTTTAAGGGTGAACAAACTGAGTGGGGGGGCACAGGTGGGAACCCAGGGCACAGAAGAGTCAGAGGACAGATGTTATTTCCTCCCCTTCCCTGCCACATTCCATAGAACAAGGAGACAGGGGTTTGTTTGGGGCGGGGCATATCAGCAGGGCTGGGTCTGACTTCATGTGTGTCATGCAATTCATCACCATCCAAGTGGGTTTTGGATAGAATTCTGTATCCTTCTGCCCTTAATATTCCTTTTTTGTTTGTTTGTTTGTTTTTCTTCGGTTATTCATTAAATTTATTATAGTCTTAAATTCCAGTTTGGGGTGAGGCATTTTTCTTTTTACTTATTCCCCTTTTTATCCTCCCTTGGGAGGGAGGGAGATAAACACCTTAGGTGAAAGTGTGTTCTTGCATGCAATAACGGAAGCAGATATTTTTTCTCTTGACTTTGGCTTTCATGCCGGAGAATGTGAGTGGATCCCAGAAATGAGATCTAGTTATGGATCAATAGCAATCTAAAAGGATCCTGTGGATATGTAGATTGAGGACAACCAGTATCTCCTGAGTCTTGGCTTATATTTACAAGGTATTTTCATAACTGAAAAAGAAATGAAACAATTTTAAAACTTTGTCATTCTTTACATGTATCCATATAACTGCTTTGAAAAATACTCAAGACTCTACTTTTCAAAGCAGGGAAGAGATTATTGCATTATCATAGAAATCAAAGAGAAGGACATTAAAAGAACAAAAAGTAAGCAAATTAGATGACATTCATAACATCACTGCAGGTTCTTAGCAAACTAGATGATCTTTCGAGGTCCTTTCCAGCCCTTAACATTCTATGATTCTATGATTCTATGATTCTATGAAGTCTCAGGAATCTCTAGAAAAGTTTGAATTATTATGTACATATTTATTTATGGACTAGATTGACTTCTTTCATTGTGGCTGGGATTCCTCTCTCATCAGTTAAATTAATCTACTCTAGAAATACAGTATTTCATGTTGAACACTAGAAGAAGATTTCTCCTAAAGACATAACCAGAGCCTAATATATTCCAATTGTTCAAGAATCTTCTGTGGTTTATTTGTTATACTGCTAGTCACTTTATTTGATTTATTAGTTCCCAGGAAGTAAATTTATCAAATTTATCCAGCTATGTAAATTGTAGACAAGTGTAGCAATGAGAACAATACACATTTTATTAAAAAAAAAAAAAAGTATTATTGCAAAACTAGAAGTTAAAAAACATAAGCACAACACAAGAAAAATACAGACCAGTGTTGAGTCCTCATGCGTTTTTGTAATAATAGTGCCAAGTCAAACTCTTTCTACCTTTTCTTTCCTTACAACTCATTTTTCTACTCTCCTGTATCACCATCTAAACTTTACTGCAATATATATCTGTGAAGCTGAACTGTGAGTTTTATTATGGATCTGATCTTGCTAATTTAAGCTTTTTTTTTTTTCTGTTTGTTGTGTGTATTTATGGGTTCTCCACCCTTAGTAAATCAGTTTCAAACAAACTGATTGCATGAATGAATAAATATTATTTTACTATTGAGTTTGGTATATATCATTGTAGGCATGAATGTATATATATGAATATATGTCATTAATTATGTATCTATGACTATATTCTTTAGGGACTGGGGGACTGCAGAGGAAGCGTAGGAGAAAACAATGTAGTCAGCTTGGTCTACATGTATTGCTATGGCTGACATATACACAACCTTATTTCTTTAAGGTACACAAACCAGAAAATTACCATCAGCATCACTTAAAAATTTTAACTTAAAGATGATGTGAAAACACACTCTTACTGAATCTACCAGTTTATCTTACAAAAAACAACCTCAGAAGATAAATTAATGTCTTCATTTTCTTTGGCGAGCTTTCTCTTAGATGGCATTTACTTCATTAACAATTCCCATATTTTCATTTTCTCAATCTTAGAAATGTGTAGTGATGTTTTTATTTTTTTACTGCTACAAGTGAAGATTTGGTAATAGGTCACTTACATCAAATAAGACTTAGGTGACTACAGTCCCTTCCAGTTTTTCTCTCTGGGGGTTGGTTTCCCTTTTGCGTTACTCCTCTGGAATTGATACTGCTGATGGATGCTTCAGTACATTCTTTTTCATTGAAATTCATTTTCTTCATAAATAAATAATAATAAGCTTTACAACACTATAAAAATAATATGTTATCAATCATGCAGTTTTAGTGGGTTTTTTGCTCTTTACAGAAACCTGTACAAATGGTACAAGTATAGTAAAAATGGCAGACATACAGTACAAATGGTAGAGGTAACACACATTTTGCCCAAACTGTTTTATCTTGTACTATCAGTGTCACAACAACTCATAAAGGACATTGGTCTAAGACTTTCAAAACCCACCTGGATATGTTCCTGTGTGGCTTGCCCTAGGTGATCCTGCTTTGGCAGGGGGGTTGTACTCAATGATCTCCAGAGGTTCCTTCCAACCTCTAACATTCTATGATTCTAAAGTATTGCCTTTTTAATACATGCTGGTTGATATATGGATGCCTTGAAAACTGGAGAAAAAATGCCATATATTAGGAGCTACCTTCTATGATGAAATATATTGCCCAATAAATGGCACTATTCCCCAAAAGAAGGAAATGAGGACAGAAAGAGCCCTGGCTTTCATGTGATGCAGCATGTTTGTGAGATGGAATACAAAATGAAACTGACTTGTAATGTTCCATATTTGTTCTGCAGACCCAGGTATTGCAGGTTTGTTTGCTTGTTTGTATAGATTTCAATCTAAGTGAAAGCACAGTCAACACATTTTCTTGTTAGTTTTTCTTACTTGAAATTTTAAAGTCAGAGATAGTTCTGTCTCTCTGACTTAGATTTTGATAAAATCTAATGTCAGTTTAAAATTCCCAGTAAATTCAATGTTTTGCTTCAATTCATAAATACAGATAAGAATGCTATAATTCCTATGGTTTGCTATTAGCATATACTACAGGAAAACTACAGAAAAGATACTACAAAAACAAACAAACAAACATAACAACAACCAGAAAGTACTAAAAGAAACTACAGTTTCTTCAGTTTCTTTTATTTTTATGTTTCTTCTTAAAACAGTGTGATTTCATAGAGTATGTTAGTGTTCTTATGATTCAATACACCAAGAAACAAAATGACCATTTAAAAATGTTTCTTTTTGAATCTCTTTTTACTCTATATCAAGAGTAATATATAATAGTTGTGTTATTTTCTAATTATTATAAATGGGTTTATTATAAATTACCGTGTTCATGTTCTGCAATGCAGTATATTCATAACTGAGCAGAACATCATGACCATATGCCCAGCACTGCAGGGAAGGTCTACCTGAGTGTTGAGGTAGGATGGAACAGAGTAAGTTATTGTCAGAATTACTAAAGACGAATATATTATTTATGACAAAAAGCAACCAAGATTTTTTGCTAATCAGTTAAAAGATTTAAGAAATGATCCATACTCTCAGAATAATCAAAACTTCGTATAACATGTATATATTAAAATAATATAAATTGGTTTTGCTTTGTTTGTTATTTTCTAGAGCAGTTTTAACCAACAAAAGAAAATTATACTTCATTGTAAACATAAGCGATATAAATCACAAGCACAGATGGGGAGATTACACCTATTCAAAGCTGTAAACATAATTTAATAGATCAAAATCAGTCAAGTTTGTTATTCTATTCACAAAGACATAAATTCTTCATCAAATTTTATTACCTGGCTGACAATATAATTTAAATGTAGCACTTAAATGGTAATTAAACCATCAAATGTTTATGCTTTGTAGTTAGGTGTTATTATTTGTTGTAGCTACTTTATCTGTTATGGTCGCAAAAGGTATATAGGGAGATTTCCTGCTTTTGGGGATAATAGAGTACCCTAAAATAAAAACTATGTCTCTCTGTTTTGAACTTTATTTGCCGATTTGCTGACAAATCATCGTGACACTTTATTTTATTTGCAGGACTGGGGTTTTTTTTGACATATTCTGTTTTCTTTTGGTCTGAAAACTATTCTTCATCTGCCATTTTTTATACCTTCCTGTTCACAGCTGCTAGTATTATATCTAATCTGCACTAAATAAATCAGTGCCATTATAGCTCCTGAGAACTTTGAAAACTTGAAGCTCTTTTGAGAACTTGTAACTAAAGAAAATAATTTGGTTTTATTTTCTACCTATCTCCCATACAGTTTTGCATTCAGGGAAGCACTTTGAAATTCACAGGTACCTGACATCTGTAATGGCTTATATAACGAACTATGTATAAAGTCTCTGGGACTTTATGAGTTGCATGTGCTACATCTTTATGAAACAATTATTATACAAATAAATGCTACATGAAGAAATGGAGGAAAACATGCTACAAAACCGCAGAAATGAAAACATCAAAAGACTAGAAAATTATGATTTCCAGTAAAAAAAATAATAAAATAAGACAACTTACTATTTTAGAGAAAGAAATCTACTGCAAGAAAGGTTTCTAAAATTCATCTCAATTCCAAATCCATTTTTTGATGGATCTTGTGAGCTATGTCATGCATATTGATCCTGATATCATGGCAAACATACCTTTAACAGTGAACTTTTACCTGCACAACCACTCTGTTTGTTGTTACTCTATTGGAAGGAGTTTGAAATTAGCAATGAGTCCAGTCAACTGCTCTTTTATTGTAAAGAAATAGTATGACAGTAGTTAAAGATACTTGGCCTGTGAGCCCTTTAAGCTTTAATTTAAAACACTGTGGTCAGCATTGTGATAATACCTCAAAAAACCACAATAATCTGTATCAAATAATAGTGTAGCAAATGTTTATCTATACTTAGAAAAAACTTATGTTACTTCATGAGAGGATATAAATAAAATATACACATTATTTTTAAAGTATTTATGTAATATTTTATGTATTTAGTTTATGACATATTTTCATTTCTTTTCAGGGACTTTATGTAAATTAGTTGATGATATGTGCCTCAGATAAAAATATTCATTACTTCTAAGTCTAGAAAAAAGATTGAAAACACAATAATTCAATGGTAGCTGTAAATGAGCTTACTAATAAATATATATACAGTTTATAAACATCCATTGTCTTCAGTCTTCTTAGTAAAATGTTGTATGTTCAGTCATTGCTCTGTCATGTTTCCTGCTTTTAATAAAATGACTGAGAGTCTTCCATAGTCTGAAGTGATATGATATCTGGTAAGATACAAGGAAAGTCTGTCAAAATTCTTAATATTAAATTAAACTCCCTGTTACTTTTTTGCAAGTCAAAGAATCCATGTTATTACCACATGCCTTTGGAAAGTATTTTCTATCCTTGCATCTATATCTGCAGCCTCGCTCTAACAGAGGGGTTTTGTTTCCTCTTAGATTTTCTTTGAAATATATTTACTCTTTTTGTCAGTTGTCACTTGTCCTGACTTGTCACACTTTTTAGAAGTAAAAAATATGTTACTATGCATTTTTTGTTGTGAATATTCAAGATGCATTCATATAAATTTATAATTAGATAATTGTAGTATATACAATTAGATAATTATAGAATAGGCAAAATAGTTCACAAAGTTTATAAAAACAGTGGTGAAGGAATGAAGACTTTATCTACTTATATTTTATTAGATGAGTAATGATAGTCCTTTATACCCAGCTGACTTTTATAACTTGCCAAAGCACTTCAGACTTGAGTTCAGTAATAACTTGCCAAAGCACTTCAGACTAGAGTTCAGTAATACCAGTTGAGCTGATTTTATAATTCATTGCTACTGAAAGAAATGGCTACTTTTGCATCTCTACACTCCTAGCTTTATCCCTTGCACTTCTTTGATCCCCAGTGAGCTAATTCCACTCACTAAAAAACCAGAAAACTAAAAAAAAAACTAAAAAAAACCTAAAAACTAAAAACTAAAGTAGCAGTTTATTGTTGGTGTAATGAACTAGAACTGCTCACCAAGAGGTCAAATGAACACCAGATCCTGCGCAAGGAATGAAGCATAATTTTCACTGAGAGAAGGGTAGGAGGAAGTAAGACTACTGACTTAACGGCAGTGCCTTGATAGATCAGTTAATGTGCTCTGTCTGATTGCATTTGGAGATTGCATCCAGTAAAGAAAACAATTTTTGGAAGATCCTGTTAATTTCTGTGTACACTTTCTCCTGTTCTCTAGAGGGACCAAACATGTACTCAGCTGTACATAGCTTTAGTCATTAATTCTTATAACAAAAATGTTTTCAAAATATGCTTCACTTAGTTTCTTTTTCTTAGATTCAAATGATTTTTTTTGTTTCCTGTACCTTACTGACTTACTGGAAATTTTTCACTTTGTCTGGGTTTGGCTACAATAGGGTTAATTTTCAACAGAAACTGGGAGGGGACCATAGCTAGGATAAACAACCAAACCAGACAATGGGATATTTGGTAACATACTGATGTCCTGCCTGCTATGGATTAGGACAGAGGGTGGGGTGGGGTAGATCAAGCACTTGGTGTCTGGCTCAAGTGATGCTGGTGCAGACCCAGTCAATCAGTGTGGCTTATATCGCTTGCGATAGATATTGTTTCATTACTTTTATTATATTATTCTCCCCTTTCATTATTACATTAAATTCTCCTTAGTTTACAGGATTTTGTCTTTTTCTCCCAATTCTCCTTCCTACCCCCTGAGCCAGTGGGGTATGTGTGTGAGTGAGCAGACACGTGGTGCTCAGCTCCCAGATGAATATAAACCATGACACAACTTCAACAAATAAGTTATTGAAATGATAGTTGTTGAAGCTACTGTGAAGTTAAGTGGTAGTTGTTGAAGTAATTTCTACTTTTTAAGATATCTCATGCTGTCACTAGATAAGGAGATAATCTAGCATCTTATCACTATCAAAAAATGCAGTTCTGCCTTTTATGTCTCTCTAACCTACTTTTCCATTTCAAATTTCATATGCTTTGCAGTTATCTTTTATTATCAGTTATTGAAGAAACTAGAGACATAAGGTAAGAAAAACAACAGGCAGAATGGTACAAGAGTAGCAGTTCTGGAGGTGACAGAGAGAGGAGGGGAAATTTCATCTTTGACTTTATTTCTGGTGGTGTGAACTACCAGGTTATGTTACTGCAAATAGAATCACAGCATGAGTTTTCATCTCTCAGTTGGAAGTGTTTGCAATACTGAACTTTATACTTTATTAGCATATACATGATACAGATGTACCAGTTAAAACCATAAAGCTCATTTTGAGCTACCAACTGAAACACAGTGATAATAAACCATTAGGTGTGACAGTGGATTACAGAGAATGATCCATCCAACACTCAGCATCTTTCTTCTAATGTAAAATGACTCGAAATAAGTAGTATGTTCATCACCTTGTTTGATCTGGGAGTGAATGTAGGCACGAAGTACGATATGAGCAAGAAGTGTACACATAGGAGAAATGAGAGGGAATGTTATTTTGGGAAGAGAAGAAAAGTTTTTTCACCAGGAAGTTGGTGCAGCAGCTGAAGAGGCTTTCCAGAGAGGTTGGGAGTTTTACATTCTTGGGGGCTTCAGTTAGTCAGATTCTACTTAGGCAAGACTCAAGACATGTAGACAGCAGTACAGCTGACCTGAAACAGTGTTGCTATCATCCTATCTTGAGCATTTGGACTAGAGACTCCCAGAGATCCCTTCAATTAATATTTATGTGATTCTGCAGTTCTGTGACTGTTCCTCTTTATTTCTGCATTTTATTTTTTCCACAGTTACTGCACTACAAATGTCAAGGATTGGAAAGGGTGGCCTAAAGTCCTTTCCTGTTCAGGATGTTACCCAGGAATGTTGTGCCTAAGTGCCTTGAATGTTTTCTTACCAGGATTTTTCATGAGGTTTGTATTCATACAGATAGAATTACAAATTAAATAAAGCATTTTCTTTTTAAATTTCCTTTTTTTACTTTATTTCATTTTAAGGTTGGTGGTCAAGGACTCCTCTAACAAGTTGATCAAACTAATTAGAAAACAAATTCTATAAGCTTTGATTTTTATCAGGCAAATTTATATCATCCAACTGTGCTCCTGCATCCTTTTAGAACTTAACAGAGAAAACTCCTCAGCATTAAACATCTATTTAAATGAGACATTTCAGAGCAGACTCAGCTGCCTTTTTCATGTTTCCTTTAACAATCTCACTTCTTCCCAGCAAGGAGTCAAGATGCCTCTATAAAGTAAATTTTGATGGGCTTTAATTTGTACTCTGGGAACTATAAACAATGTGGTTTTTTCTTAATAAATGTTGCACTTCAGTAACTTCTGCACTGATTTGTTTACTTATTTTCTGATTTTTTTTTTCCTTTTTTATGGTAGTAATGGTAGTATCAAGTTAGAAGAAAACACAGAAATAAATAAATGCAGGCTTTCATCACCCACTTAAAGTAATAACATTTCTTCCATTATTTCCTTCACTGATAATTATTAAATCCTGCAACCCCACTGACACATTTTAGTAATCAGTGACCCAGAACCATTCAGGTTTTGTGAAGAAATATTTAGGAATTTTCTCCAGACAGTCTCAGTTTTTGATGTTGCATGAACTTGTCTATCCACACCTCAGTTCAGTAGTGGCCAAAAGATATAATTAGCTCATTGGTGTTGATGTTTGCAGAATGAATTGCTAGGCTAATTCCAGGAGAAAGGTGCAAATGTCTAGAAAATAATTGGCAGAGCTAGATAGACTCAACAGAAATTGAGTGACCATTTAGTCAGGGTGACTACACTTTCAGCTGTGTCTTCTGTCAGCCTCAAGGAGAGGTCTCATTTACAGTGCAGTGCTGTAACCTAGAAATTCTCTGTTTAAAATTAGGTACTTAGAGAAGAAAATACAGGAAATTTTAACTCTGGATATCAGCAAGTCTACTTTAATGATATATAATATTAGCCAGATAGCTTATATGTTATAGATGAAAATTAAGATAGAAGAAAATAATGTAAGACCAAAATAAGCATTTGAGAATGGAATTTCAGCCTGATGATAAATGTATTTTTTGAGCTCACTGTATTTACAGATCTAGGTATTTTTGTGCAACAGTCTAAAAAAGTTGTGTACTTTGGAAAAATATAGAAATTTCACCCACACATCTTAACTAAATGCTGACACTGAAATGTCTGGCTTACCCTTAATTTCTTTTCTTTGGAAGGTATTCTATATGCTGGTCTACTGTTCAGATGAAAAAATTACATCTGCTTAAATTGAAGTGTTAAAGCAGTCTATCAAGAGGATTTGCTTTAGATTAGAGAAAAGTGATACTTTATAACAGTATTCAGTGTTACAATGATGTCTTCTTATTACTATATATATAATGTGGATTCTTATGGAACTTTCTAAGATGAATTTGCATCTTTTTAAAGTTTTAAATAAAGCTTTCATTATTTACAATATATCTATAATTTATTCTTTTCAGTGTTAAGTAGTAACCCATTTATTCTTTATTTATAGACTTTTGGAGAACTTTTTAGTCAAAATCTACTTCAAAACTGAATGAATGACAGAATTCTATAAAATTAGAAAATGAGTTGGGTTTTTGGTTTGTTTTTTTTTTTTTGTCATCAGCACCTGTAAACTACTTGATGAGGATGTCATTAATTGGTAAATGCTGCAACCATAACTATAGAAATAACACATAAAATGACAGTTCAATATACTCTCATATCCACATTTAGAGCAGCAGTAAGAAAACAAAAATCAAACCCTTAGTATATTGCTTGATTTCAAGTATTGCCTTTTAAACTTTGCAGAGAAAGGCAAAATGCTAGGAATGGAAGTTTACTGAAAAGGCGATAGTGTACACTTATTGGTATCCTAGTACATGAGAAAGAAATACAGACATTGAAATAATGTGGGAGAAAGAGAGTACATTTATCAGTTCTCTTCTCTTTTGGATAACTTTTAAAACTTCAGAGAATAACAGCAACCCTTAAGATTTTCTAAAATACTTGTATTCTATTTACAGATAGAGATATAAGACAAAAATGAAACCTTAAGAGTTGAGTTATGCTTCATATTTATCAAAGTCACCCTTTACTGACTCAGAGTCCTCTATAATTATATCCCATGTGTAATGTATGTACTACCTTTTCCCAAAGAATTCAGAAAAGGGAATAGTTGCACAATCTTTTATTGGTATTCTTTCTCCTCAAGAATCTTGCATTACCTGGGAATCTTTATGATTATTATTTTCTGGTTTGATTTGAACCATTTCCTGGGAAGTTTTGAGATTTTTTAAATGTTCTGGATGCAAAAAAGCTATGGCTACTTTTATGTCTTGGAACTTCAAATCAAACTAGTCATTATTTGTGTGGGGAACCCCTACATGCTTAAAACTCAGTATGCCAAGTAAATGATGAACAGGATACAGAACTATTATTTTCATTTTATAAATGAGTAGCTGTATATCTAATTATGGATCTAGTGCAGTAACAAACAATATTAAATCAATATGCTATTAACTTAAATTTAGACAAAAAACGTTTAAGAGTACTGGAATTGCTCACTTTTATTAAAGTATCTAAGGTTTATTTATTAAAATATGAAGAATATTAATTTTGTGGATACAGAGATCTAAACTTATATAGTTCACATGCAATATTAATTTATTTGATCTGTATCTATCTTACAGAAATGTTAGTACATTCAACTGGACAGTTGATCCATGTCTGAGAACTTTTCTGTATTCCCTGTGTGCAATAAAATGTTACAACCTCTTATGCAGACTTATGTTCTAGCCACTAAGGCCCCTTCAAATACATAAAAGTAGTACATGATAGTATGTCCAGTTCAGAAGAGAAGTACGTCTTAGAATGAAGAAAACATCTGACAGTGAATAAAGCATGGACACAAAGGTATCTGTAAGAGAAAGGAGAGTTTAGAGTCAGAATGTACTGTAAAAGTAGATATAGTGGCCTTGAAGACAAACGTATTTATAAGACACCCAGCAAATGATATGAAACCTATACAAGGTATTTGTTTCTATGACCATTTTTTTGTCCTTGTGAAATTAGCTTGACTTTAACATAAACAGCAATGGAAGACACTCTACATCTGCTTTCCTTTCCACCTTCTAGCTCTACCTAAATGTTTCTCTAGAGGCTGTAGGTCAGACTTTTAATTTTAGTGTTGTTTCTTTATCTGTTTTGTTGGGTTTGTTTGTTTTTTTCTTGAAGCCTTTCTATTGTACAATTATATGAGGTGAATAACACCATAAAGTGACTTTTAAAACACATATGAATTGGTTTATGATCTGCAGCACAGCACTTGGCTACAGAGATGTAAATTCTCTTTGTTTTATTAAAACAGGTACAGCTTTCCTTCGTTTCTTAGGGCACAGATTTGATGCCCTCTAGCGACCAACCACTTGGTTTAATACTTAAATTTACAGAGAGTGGACTGGGCACAGTTGTGAGTATAACTTGCATATCAACATGACAGTTTTCTGACTCTAATATACATTATGAAAGCTTTTTGATTCTTTCTTTCTCCACTAATTAACACAATTCTAAAATTATCTGAATCTTCCTCCCTCTGTCAATGAGTATAAAACAAGAATGCATAGTTAAAATGATGAGAGAAAAGTGATAAACACTAACTTGAGTGTTTTATTTATTTATTTCAAATTAAAGCCATTTCTTTGGACATTGAGAGAACTTGCATATGCTTATGAACTCTGCAGACTATGAAAGCACACTGCAACAAACATATGTTAGAGAGCATATTATAACTGAATATAAAAGCTAGTAATTCTGTGCCATTCTGTCCTCCATTTTTTTCAAATATACACTGGTGCAGTGTACACAACTAGTGCATTAAATTTTCATCTCTTCTATTAATAGGTTATCGGTCACCTTCAGATGACAGAAAATGATAGCTGGAATAATCTGTACTAAATAATGTAGGAATTGTGAAGTTTTATAGCAAAATGGGGTGGGTTTTTTTTCAGTTTTTCAGATCTAACAATAAGGATTTTTTTTCCAAATGTAATTAAAAACATGAGTATATCACATTGCTTAGCCTCTAAATATATTTTCCTTCTGATAATTCTTTAACAGAATTAAGTTAAACTTGAGTTTTGCAAATGTTAGGGAGGTGTAATCAGCCTCTAATTTCTACAAAACTTGCCAGAGAACTGTACATTTTAGAAGCAAAGTCACTGTTTACTTCAGTGCAGCACAATATGACAGATGTTCTTACGATGCTAGAGATGTAACAAACTATCTGTAAGTAATTTGAATAACTGGTGAAGAAAGTTATATCTGACAATACTAGGAAGTTATGTATGTGAGGAGGGGCAATAGTGTAACCCCAGTGGCTAAGAAGGAGGGAAGATAGTGTATTGAATTGCGCTTTTTTTTTCTTACTAGAAGCCCAAAATATATTTTGCAATGTAGTTATATAAAAAACAAAACAAGCCCCAAAACAAAGGAACAACAAAATTCCACCTTTTATATTGTTTACAAGTGAACTTACCATAAAGAAAAGTCTTGAAGGAATGAACATTAAATAATTTATAGAACTAAACTAACAACTTGTCAGTTTTTAACCCTATTCTCATAATTTCTTCAAATCTTATCAGGCACAGAGGAAAATAATATTGAATAGGAAAGAATATTAAACTCCGAACAGTTGAAGCACCTTAAATTGGAGCAGTTTCTTGCCATGCCTGTTCTGGAATTTCTCACTTCATAGCTGCATCTGAAATATGGAAAACAAGTGGTTTATTTGGAAGTTAAGGATTATTTATCAGATTATCTGTGATACAAAGACAGAAACCTACTCCATTTTCTATTAAAATCAAGAAGTTAGGACCAGATTTCTTGAAGATCTATGCAGTAGAGTGATTTCTGCCACAATAGGCAGGAACATATCACTTTTAAACAAAGCAATGTTGTCAGTTGCTCAAGGCAGCAGACGGCAGATGAAGGCAGAATAAGGTATTGTAGTGTATTGTTATGTCTGATTTTTAGCATAGCAAAAAGCAGCAGTAACATTGTGGCAGGAAAAGATTCCTGATACCTTCTTTTCACATTCATGAATAAATAAATTAAAGACTGAAAGGAAAAGGAACTAAGTTAATGCTTGATAACCATCACTGTAGAGGTTGTTTCTATTGTTGTGTTTGCTTGTATATTGCCTTTCTCACATAATCACAGCATTTCTGAGGCTAGAATAGACCTCCAAGATCATCAAGTCCAGCCTATGACCAAATACCATGACATCAGCTAGACCATGTCACCATAGTGCCACATCCAATATTTCCTTTAACACCTCCAGGGATGGTGACTCCACCACTTCCCTGGGCAGTACATTCCAGTGTTTAATCACCCTTTCTGTGAGGAAGTGTTTCCTAAGATCCAACCTAAACCTCCCCTGGTGCAGCTTCAGGCCATGCCCTCTTGTCCTGTCACTACTTGCCTGGGAGAAGAGCCCAAACCCTACCTGATTACAACTTCATTTCAGGTAGTTTTAAGAGAGTGGTGAGGTCCCCCCTGAGTCTCCTCCTCTCCAAGGTGAACATTAGACTTTCCCTCCAGTCCCCTGTCCCAGCCTCGTAGGTCTCATCTGGACCCACTCCAGCACCTCAATATCCTTCTTGAAGTTAGGGGTACAGTTCTCCTTGATCCTTGTCTGGTTTTGGACTTCAGAAGTAACCTTTTTTCCTCCATATTCCAGTAAAATATTTAAACATTTTAAAAAAAATACTTACCTCATATCTTATTGGGGATTATACACTATAATATTATATATTATTAATTTCATCTGCAGTGGTTTTTGGATAAATTTTCAGTGGTTTATTAGAAAATAAAATATTTATGGTAATCTATAAAGTTTCCAAATGTGCTTATGTTGTGGGGTTTTAAAAAAATGTTACAGTTCTATTTATCCATTTTTCTTGGCACATCTACTGGTAAATAGCAGTAGTGACCCTTTGTGCATGATCAGAAAAAAAAAAGAAGGCTAATGTTTACTATTTGTACAACAGCATGTGCTGACTGTCCAAAGAGCCTTGAATCTGAACTTTTCAGTCCTGGGAGGTGGTGGTGGGGTAATCTTTAACTACTTAGATGCTGGTTATACGAATTTAGTCTGGCTACCAGTAATCTTATTTTGTCATCCTCTAACATAATGTAATATGACATTAGTCTGTGCTTATCATACACACTGATTTCAAGAGCTCTATTAAAACCTTGCAGCAGCAGTGTAGTAACATCACTGTATTGTAATAGACAGAATAGTTATGTATAAAATCCTAATGTCCTTTACTTGCAGATAAATGCTTCACTGAAAAACTGGATTCAGAAAACCTATGGTACCCTCAGAACCTCTCAGATGTATTCGTACTTCCTTCACAGCTGTACAAATATTATGACAGACTGACATCAGGAAGACTGAATTCTAGATCATTTTCTGTGGAAATGAAATCTTTTTGTACAGTATATCATTTACTGGAAAATAATTTCTGTGGACAGGGCTCTAAAATGCCCCTTGGGCCTGTTAGCATAATACCTTGTTAACCAATGGCAGTCAAAAAGTACAATCATCTATCAATGTTAGTATGATCCTAAGTCTACAGGTTTCACCCTAACTAATTCAGCTTTTCTCAAGTTGTTTTAGTAAGATACTGGTCATTGCAGTGTCCATCATCTTTATCATTAGTACTTCCACTTGTATTTTGACTTCTTTGAGATGCCTTATGTTATTAATATATCTTTGTTAGTTTTCAGGTTGCAGCCTGTGGTAGATGCTAGTAATTCAAAGAGATGTGATGCAGAAGGGTGGCATGGAAAAATAAATACTGATAACTAGTTCTGAAAGCAATGATTGCATTTTGGTTTGTATGGTTAAGTCTGTTGCTCCTGCCTGTCTATCAACATGTAAAAATGAAGTCTGGGATGATTAAAATATGCTTTGCCAGCAATTTGCAGACAACCCCCTTGATATTTTCTCTGTAATGCTGTACATATCTCTCAAGTAAATTTGTTTTCCTTGTGATAAATTCTTTTATATTCTCTTTTGTTTCTCACAGAGAATGGTGACCTTGATTGACCATTTCTTTGCAGCCTTTCAATTAAAAAATAGAAAAAGAAACAAACATGCGACACTTTTATAAGGTTATGAATAATTCAGTACCAGTGATATCTTTGTCAAAGATATCTCATGTTATAATGAAACATTCTTAAGAAACTTCACTATTAGCCTATCTATATTTAAGCCTTCACATTCACAGTTTAGACACAGTCTGTATTACAGTAGGTAGAAGGAATACATTATAATGAATTTTCATAGACAACTCTTATTTTATTATTTCATATGGATGATATATTGAACAACTAATTATGATTGTTTATGCTCTTTCAAGTGCATTTACAGTCATTGTCACCCTTCAAATTGACATTAACTGTTTTTACATAGTACTTATAAGAATACAGAAGGGTGATCAATGCTTCTTAGTGTTAATATGAACAAAAGATGAGTGCTACATGAGACAAAACTGAAAGATTTCCACTGACTGCCATCCCCACATTCTCAGTACCTATACGTTTTTTATCCCTTGGTGAGCATACCTTTCAAATGAAATCTTCCCGATAAGATTTATGCATTGTTGAAATTCTTGTGGGAAGGCTGAATCATTCCATTCCCTAAAGAGATCAGTATTTGATAGTCCCAACTCCCTGTCCAAAACTGATTCTTTGAAGTTTTTCACTCAACAGTCCACTGAAGTTGCAGGACTTCTACCACTTTCAGAAGTAACAAAAAAACCTTGTAGAAATTTTATGAAAAATGTTTTCATTGGAAACCCAGCTCTTTTCTTTGTGATCCTGACAAGATAATCCATCTTGTGTTGTCATGATATTCTGATTGTCCTTTCATAATCAGAAAAGTCTTCATGTTATTAAAATGAAAGACTAAGGAATGAGGGGTAAACATGCATCTTAATACTGAAATATTACTCAGGTTAATTACGAACATGCACTCTAAGGGTGTCTAATGCCATTCTTGGAGATAGACCCATAAGGTCCACAAAGCAAGGAAAAATATACGTATTTTACACATGGGAATCATACATTTTGATGGTCTCCAGCAGCAATTAATTAATAGCAAAACCTTGTGAAGATGGAATTTGCTGCTGTACCCTTCCAATTTATTTTTTTCTCTTATGAAGAAAACTATCCTTTTTTAAACAGTATAATATGAATAAGTTTAATATTTAACTATAATAATGATAGTATCACAGCCTTCTTGTAATAATCTTTTGGATCAATTAAGAAAAAAATCCATTAAGTAAAGAACACAGGTATTACTCTGTTCTTTTTATCATGAAACAAGATCATGCAAAAAATAAAAATTCAAAATTGATTTGATTAGAAAGGAGGAAGTAACAAGGAATGTTGAATCTGGATTGCTGTTGTTCATATTGTAGATTATGTTCATCATCAGGGGTTGGACTTGATGATCTTGGAGGGCTTTTCCAACCCAATCTATTCTATGATTCTATGAAAAGTAATGACATTTGAAAAGTCATTTTACCTGCACTAGTCTCATTAAACATGTATTATAGTAATTAGTATAATATCAGAGTATTCTAGTTCTTAATTCTTCTTTTAGGGAAAATTTTAATAGCTGATCATTGTTATTGCCATTACTGTTCCTTTAAAAAAGGGGAAAAGAAAGAGATAAAATACAGTAACAAAGAAAATAGACCTGTCATAATATTAGAAGTTCCTGTTATATGTAAAAATTTTATTCTGATCCTGATAAAAAAATTGCTGTTGACCTCACTATCTTTTCAAGATCTCCTGCCTACAGAAGGTATACCCTGGCTAGGCTGGGCAGAACTAGGGTGGAAACAGGAAGGAGAGCACAGGCTCCACTGTGGGGTTCGGCAGTGTTTGTACCCTCTGCACAAGATGAAAGCTTGGCATGGCACTTCTGTCAACATGTCACCATTGAGAGAAGAGGAGAATGCAAAAGTGAACTTTTCATATAACAGGGCACAAAACTGAAATGAGAGATCATTACCTGGGAGCCAGCAGTCTATGACTTTTGTACTATGAGGCTTTGTAAATACACAGGACATACTACCTAACTTGTCAATATTAAGCTGAATGAAGAGAATATTAGGTTCAAGCGAAAAAAATAATAATACACCCCCCACCCTTTAAGTGAACAAAAAGAAAGAAAAAAAAAAAAAAGCTGAGTGTGTGACTTATTCCAAGACTCAAGTTTCAATTAAGACAATTTTCTACATCTATCCAAATTTTGTCTCTTATCTTACTTTTTTTTTTTTTTATATGATGCTTGAGGTCTGATATGAATATGTTATTTGCTTCTTAGTCCATTCCTGACTTGTCATCTTTCATCTTTTTTTCCCGAAACATCCTTCCAATCAATGCAGTCAAATCTACTCAATCTTTAAAAATATGTTCTGATAGTCACTGACTCAGTTAAGCATTTCAGTCTTAAAAATCACATGCAATTGCATGATTAGTGTATTTCAGCTATAGAAAAAAAAAAAAAAAAAATCTTTTCTCGAGGAAAGGGAGCTTGTTATGTGTACAGTGTTCATTTAGGAGAACATAAAAATATTCATAATAAATCATAGGGTAAAAATCAAGCAGATAATTAGTTTATGTATGTTGATTAGAAAAGTAAGTTGTTTGACATTTGCATGACTTGCTTCAGAAAATGGACTGAAATTTGTAAATACAGAGTAAATTACATTAATGGTCCTCATGTCTAAGAACCTCAAGTCTTAAGAACCTCTTGTATAAGAATCTCTCTCCAAAAGAGATTCTTAGATACAGTTCACCAAAAACTAGCAATTTAGAAGCCAAATTGTGATTGGAGACAAAATACCCAACTCATCTCTAGCTAGTGGAGGGGGGATATAGAAAGAGAGAGAGTAAGCATTTTCAGAAGGTAAGTCATCCCATCATGAGACTGATGTCTTTAACAGATGGAATCTATCACCTCAGTGTCATTCACCAGTAAATGCAAGAATCCAGGATGATTGATTAGAAGTATGTGACTTGCTTTTAGATTGCTAATGATAGCTGAGATAAAGCTCAGCCCATCAGAATTAGAGTACAGAGTACTGCATAAGAGTAAAGAAGCTCTACTCCATAGTTACTACCTCATAACCAGATAAAAGTAGAACCAGGCACAGAATGGAAAATACTCAGGTTTTAGAAATAATATACTGATTTTAAAGTGACTCTTGTTCCATAATATATTTGCCAGGAGTAGGTGAAGTAGCCAACATTTAGCTAAACAGAGAGACAAAAAATGTTAAGAATGAAAATGGATTTTAATCAATTAATAACCCTTATGTGTCTAGAATAAGTGCTAGAATAAGTCTCAACTATCTTTCATTTTCTGCGTCAATGTAATAATTTTTAGGTAATATGCAGAAGGTATCTAGGAACACCTATACTGATAACTGGACAGGTTGGATCAATGGGCTGAGGCCAATGGGCTGAGGCAATGCCAAGTGCTATGTCCTGCATTGGGTCACAACAGCCCCATGCAACAATACAGAAAGAGTGGCTGGAAAGCTACCTAGTGGAAAAGGGTCTGGAGGTATTGCTTGACAGACAGCTGAATGTGAGCCAGCAGTATGCCCAATACCATCTTGGCTTGTATAAGAAATAGCATGGCCAGCAGGACTACAGAAGTGATTGTCCTCCTATACTCATTGCTTGTGAGGCCACAACTTGAGTATTGAGTTCAGTTTTGGGCCCTTTGATACAAGAAGGGCAACATGGTGCTGGTGCATTCCCAAAAAAGGCAAAAATGGTGGTGAAGCATCTGAAGCACAGTTCATATGAGCAGCAGCTGAGAAAACTGGGGTTGTTTGGCCTGGAGAAAAGGAGGCTGAGGGGAGACCTTGTTACTCTCAACAAATACGTGAAAGGAGATTTTAGTAAGTTGGGGGTTGGTCTGTTCTCCCAAGTAACAAGTCATAGGACAAAGGAAAATGGGCTCAAGTTGCAGCAGGGGAGGTTTAGATCAGATATTAGGAAAAATTCTTTACTGAAAGGGTAATAAAGCACTAGAACAGGCTGCCCATGGAAGTGTTGGGAGTTGCTATCCCTGGTAGTATTTAGCAAGTGTGTAGATGTGGTGCTTATGGACATGGCTTAATCGTGGACTTGGCACTGTGGAGTTGACTTGATGATCTTAAAGGTCCTTTCCAGCCTAAATGATTCTATGATTCTATGTTCTTTATAAACTAGATGTGGTTTTGATGATGACTGAGTTAATACTCCTCCGTCTTTGAAAGATCAATGGAACACAGGTTTTCAAACATTTTCTTGGATGCATATGCCTAAATTTCAGTTCCCCCTGAAGGCATCAGAATAAAATTTCTATCTTCTCATCTAGAAGACAATGTACAAAAATTACAGATCAGTAGATTTCATGTCTCTTTATAGTTTCCATTCTCTTTGAAGTTTTTGGTTACCTGTCTACTTTTAAGTTATCAGGTGGTTCATGGCTTATCTTTTTTACTCTGGTACCCTGCACCAATTCCTAGAATTCAGCACCTAATTTCTGAATGACTTGAAAAACTAACTAGTATGGATTTTTTGAAAGTGTTTGTAAAATGTTAAAAAGAAACTTCAATTAATGAGATGCAAGTATTGTCTAAAAAAAAAAAGTGACACAAAGTTGTGATAAGGTACAGTTAATAGGCCTGAAGGTTAACACAATGGCTTTACTCAAACTAGCATCCAAGATTGAAGGTTTATGTGCCAATAATGTGATATTTAAGTGAACTGTTTGGGCTGGATCTTGACAGGTATGATGACTATTTTCCCCATGGCTTTATCCTGGAGAGAAAACATGCAGTTCAGTAACTGCCGAGTGCTCAACTGCTCAGCTGTCTAGAAAATTCCATTTCTGTCAGGCCCTGTGAAAGTAACTGTCAACAGCAATAAGTAGCTAGAGGAATAAAGACATTGATGCTAAAAAAAAAAATTACACACAATTATCTTATGAATGACTGTAATACTTTTTTATTTACATCTTTGTTGCTTCAATTTTTAAACATTATACCAAATTTTGGAAATGCTATGATAGTGTCAGAATTGATGATAAATTGTAACATGGGAACTACTGACCTGTCAGCCTCACCTCTGTGCCTGGGTAGATCACAGTGCAGATTCTCCTAGAAGGCCTGATAAGGCACATGGAGGACAGGGAGATGATCAAGGACAGCCAGCATGGCTTCACTAAGGGGAAAACCTGCCTGACAAACCCAGTGGCTTTCTATGACAGAGTGACTGCATCAGTGGACAAGAGACAACCTGTGGATGTGATCTATCTGGACTTCTGCAAGGCCTTTGACATAGTCCCCCACAACATCCTACTCGCCAAGTTGGAGACGTGGATTTGATAGGTGGACCGTGCAGTGGATAAAGAATTGGCTGAATGGCCACATCCAGAGGGTAGTAGTCAATGGCTCAAAGTCCAGATGGAGAGCAGTGACAAGTGGTGTCCCTCAGGGGTCCATACTGGGACCTGTCTTGTTTAACATTTTTATCAAGCATATAGACAGTGGGATTGAGTGCACCATCAGCAAGTTTGTAGATGACACCAAGCTGAGTGGTGCTGTAGATACACCAGAGGGACAGGATGTCAGACAGAGGGACCTGGACAAGCTGGAGAGGTGGGCCCAGGTGAACCTCATGAGGTTCAAAAAGAGCAAGTGCAGAGTCCTACAGCTGGGCTGGAATAATCCCCACTATCAATACAAGCTTGGGAAAAAGTCAATAGAAAGCAGCCCTGCAGAAAAGGACTTGGGGATGCTGGTAGAGAAGAAGCTGGACATGAGCAGCCAGTTTGCGCTTGCAGCCCACAAGGCCAATCACATCCTGGGCTGCAACAAAAGCAGTATGGCCAACAGACCGAGGGAGGTGATTCTACCAGAGACCTCACCTGGAATACTGTGTGCAGCTCTGGAGCCCTCAGCACAAGAAGGACATGGACCTGATGAAGCGGGTCCTCACCTCTCCTGTGAGGACAGGCTGAGGGAGCTAGGATTGTTCAGCCTGGAGAAGAGAAAGTTCTGGGGAGACCTAATAGTGACCTTCCAGTACCTAAAGAGAGCTTATAAAAAGACTGGAGAGGGCCTGTTTACAAAGGCCTGTAGGGAAAGGATGAGGGGTAATGGTTTTAAATTAGAAGGGAGTGGATTTAGATTAGAAATTAGGAGGAAGTTCTATACTACGAGAGTTGTGGAGCACTGGAACAGGTTGCCCAGGGAGGTGGTTGAGACCCTATCCATGGAGACCTTCAATGTGGGGCTTGACAGAGCTCTGAGCAACCTGCTCTAGTTGCAGATGTCCCTGACCTCAGCAGGGGGTTGGACTAGATGACCTCTAGAGGTACCTTCCAACACAGACATATCTATGTTTCTATTATTATATTTTAAAACATTCTAAAACACTTTTCACACACTTCTCTACAGTCTGATAAGCTGTGATTTGACACTCACTGTTTTGGTTTCATCTTTGTTCAAAACACTGCTGAAGTGAGTTGCAAATAGGAAGACACTAGTTTGAATTCTGTTATTTTGACCAAATAATACCTTTGTTAGATGTGAAGCCTACCCAATAGAATTTCTGAAATAAAATGATCTTGAGTACACCTGCACAGCTCTAATTCATCAGAAAATTCCGTTATGGGCTGGCAAAGCAAGCAGAGAAAAGATAATCATTGTGTAGGAGGCTTATCTGAAAGTCCTAGACTACATCTGCCCTCTCTACTAGTTTAGGTGCATCTAGGAATGAAGAAGCACAAGTATTAACAACAATCTTTTAATATATTTGGCAAAAGATCGAGAAGGTTATACTCACCCAGATAATGACCAATAATTGGTATAAATAAGGACAAATCCAATTGTCTGTGTAAGTTGGTGGTGTTTCTTACCCATCTGAACTGGAGGTGGAACTGAGATGTATGGATGTGGATATAGTGATAACCTCTCATCGTTAGTGTCTTGTTCCCTTGAACTCCTGGTGCTGGTCACAACCAGATTGGATGCCTGGCCTGGTAAGTGTTCTGTGCAGCACCCCTGTGTTACTGGACAGACATTATAAAATAAAACTTGTTGTTATATACATCCCACTAAATAAATACATTTTAGACTTTGTAGAACTAATTATTGTGGTTCCATTCTTATAAATTCTGAACTGCCAAATTTGCCTGTGACAAATTCCTAATCTGTTAATAATTAGAAGATATATATCACTACTTTACAGGAATATGCTACAATACTATCTTCAAATCCATCTGAATTAAATGTGGCTGGCAATATCTTCTTATTGTAAATGGCTCTTCAGACTAAAAAATTTGTCCGTAACATAATTTTGGTCATTGTTTTTACTAATCCTAATTGCCATTAAAGAAACATAGCAACAGTCTCATGGGAATAGGAGAGAGCAGTATCAGTAGAAATAAAGGGAAATTCTGGCTCCAATATTTTCAGTGGGGTCAAGATCTCACGCAGAAATATTCTTTTTCACTCTATAACACTTAAACAATATTGATATACATTTATCTATTCACAAAGATAATAAAAACATTCAAAGATCATATTTAATTTCACAATTTCAAGTTAATCCTCCACCTAAGGAAATATTCTATGCTTTCCTTATTAAAAGTTCAGGTTATGGTTTGGACCCACATTGATAAATATTCAGCTTTAAGCACTGCTGTAATACTACTGTGCAGTAAAAGTATCAAAGAAGGAGACCATAATACTCTTTCAGGCTGAGTCAAACATCACACATTATCTTTCTAATTTGCTAGGTCAGCTACATGGATAATCTAACTTATTTCAGTCAAATACTTCCAAAGGTCAGCAAACACTTTAAACTATTCCAATCCATCTGGCTCTTTTTTGGCTAAATCTTAGAAGGTTTCAATCAAAAGAAAAGTTAGCAGTTCTGAAGGAATAGCAATTTCTGTTCAGTGAAAGCAAATAAATAATTGACATCTGTAAGAATTATAACCTCTGCATCTTCAGGAATAAAACCACATATGAATGCACTACCAATATTTAAATACTTACATTTATACAATGGAATAAATAAAATAAAAATAAAAATAAAAAAATAAAGTTCTTGTTTCTATTTAACATTGTGGAATTAAATCACAGAAAACATAAATCATTTATCATAAAACAAGTCTCTAGAAAATCAAATACTGAATATAATATTATTAGCTATTAAAGAGGCTGTACAAATTCTTTACTCTTACTACCAGAGCTGACAAAGAAATTTCTAAGAGTTATGCTTTTTGGTCAAAAATTATTTAATCAAAAACATAGTCTTCCAGAGGAATACATTTTGATAAATATTTCACCAGGAAAGGTATCTCAGGTACAAGACTGAATTTCCCATGAGACTACCTTACAGAAGAAGTGTGAATAGTGTAATGGTCCAAACATTGGAGTTATGGCAGAGCATGGATCTGGATATATCCCACATTAAAATAAGTGTCCTCATTAAAAACAAAAAAGCAGAGAGAAGTTATTAAATTTTAATGTTAAACAATATTATGACAAGTTTTGCTGGAGATAACAGAATGGTACAGAGGTAGCTCAAGACAATCTGTGTGTTCTTTGTAGCTGTTTGCAGTAGCACAAGCACCTGCTGTTCTATCTGTGGGATCAGCAGGGGATCAAACCATAGAGGACAGCTGTTTTTTACCTCTACCTTTTTTTCCTTTGTCTGCCTCTTAATTCAATAGAGAAATGACCCAGCGACACTCTGTTAGAGAAGCTCTCAGTGAGTCCCAAGGAATGTAGGAACATGTTATTAATTGACTGTTGTCCTATTTTTCTGCCCATTTTAACAAGTCTAGCAGGTTTGGCTACCCTCTCTTCACAGACTCAGAGGCAGATACATAGCCTTTGGTTATTTTTTAACATTGTTACAAACTAGAAACAGAAATAGTTCTAACAGTCATAAAACAAAACAGACAAACAAATAAAACAAAAAAAAGAAACCCACAACAACTAAAACCAACCCAAACCACCAAGTTTTGCCCCAGACCTGTTTGGGTTTGGGTTTTTTTGCTCATTGCGGGTAAATTTAATGTGGTTCTGTGTAATGTTTCTCCTTGGCATAAGAATATCAAAACTGAAACTAACTTTAAAAAATTGAAATTTCACTGTTGTGAAGAGCTGAACAGTAGCAACATGCATAGTCCTGTTTTTTAAAGTCAGAGTTCTATAAATAGAACATATTTAAAGCAAACACTTCTGATGGAGCCCTGGAGTGGTCAGGCAGTTTTGGACTAGATTATAACTGTAAGTCATGAAGTTAAATTAACCAATTCTGTTGAGCTGCGTGTGAATTTAAACTACATTAATTGTGAAGGAAAACATGTAGTTTCTTTATTGGGGAAAAATATTTTGTAATGTGTTTTGCTTTGCGAGACAGACAAAGTGCTCCAGGAAGACTGGACAATATTCAAGAAGGAAATCTTAGAAGTGCAGGGTGTCCCCATGCACCCTAAGATAAAATGACAGGGAAGATGACTGGGCTGGCTGAACAGGGAGCTTTTGCTGGGACTTGGGAAAACAAGGAAAGTTTACCTCCTTTGGAAGAAGGGACAAGCATCTCAGGATGAGCACAGAGATCTCATTTGGTCATGCAGAGAAAAAACTAGAAAGGCAAAAGCCCAGATGAAGCTCAATCTAGCCATTGTCATAAGGGACAACAAAAAAGGTTTTTACAAATGCATAAGCAATAAAGAGAGCCAGGGAGATCTCCAGCCTTTATTGAATGCAGGGAGGGGAACATTACAACCAAGAATGAGAAAAAGGCTGAGATACTTAATGCTGCTTTGTCTCCATCCATCCTCACACCAGCTACCCCCAAGTTATTCAGCCTCCTGTACTGGAATGTAAGGACAGGGTGTGGAACAACGCCCCCCAGATTCCAGGAGGAAGCAGTTAATGACCTGTTGCAGCACCTGAACACTCACAAGTCCATGGGGCCAAATGGGATCTACCTTCTAGTATTGACGGAGCTGGCAGAGGTAGCTTGCCAAGCCTCTCTCCATCATTTATCAACAATTTTGGCTAGCAGGGGAGGTCCCAGATGACTGGACACTTGCCAGTGGGACACCCATCTACAAGAAGAGACAGCAGGAGGGTCCTGGGAACTACAGGCCTGCTAACCTGTACAACTACCTGAAAGGAGGTTGTAGTGAGGTGGGTGCAGCCTCTTCTATCAAGTAAATAGTGAGAGGAGTAGAGGAAATGGTCTGAAGTTGCACCAAGGGAGTTTTAGACTGGATATTAGGAAGAATTTCTTTACTTAAAATGTAGTCAGGTGCTGGAACAGGTTGCCCAGGGAGGTGGTGGAGTCACCATACCTGAAGGTATGGAAAAATCATAAATGAGGCACTTCAGGACATGCTCTAGTGGGATGGTGAGGTGGTTTGTTGTTGTGTTTTGGTTTTTTGGTTGTTTTTGTTTTGTTTTTTTTTTGTTTTGTTTTGTTTTGTTGATGATTAGACTTTGTAATCTTAGAGATCTTTTCCAAGCATGACAATTCTGTGATTCTGCTGAAAGACTAAGATGAGGAGAGGACACTTGCATTACCACTGTCTTGTTTATTTCACTTATGTAGCAATTACCTTTACCATCTCTGGTATGAAGGTTTTTCATTTTTCCAGACTCCCAAAATTATGGTTTAGTTCTCTGAGGTTCTTTTTCCCCTTTCTCTGGGAGTGATGGAGAAGCTAGAAGCTGGAATGAAAGGAGAAAGAGTTAGTATTTGCATCAGGAAGAATTACTTCCATTCATCTGAATGAATTTTTTTGTAATTTGTAAAATGTAAATTTGTAAATTGTAACTAATATGTTTCTTTTAAAAGTCATCAATCACCCATAACATCCAAACATTTTCCAAGAACTTACGCAACTCCAAATCAGTTGTGCATACTGTACATTACATTCTGTAAATATGGGCAAAGTAACTGTCATTGTGGAAAAATAAATTTACTTATCCTAAGAAGTGACAGAAAATATGGCATAGTTAAGGTTTTTTTTGTTTGTTTTTTTTTTTTCATGAGTATCTTTTAGGCCAGTTACTGACAGGTCAGAAAAAAAGTCATGTTTCTGATGCCCTGTGTTAGGATTTGAGGCATGCTTTATCATGCACGTATCACTAGCAGATAAAGATCTTGGCTCCAAAGACCATCCTATGCTAAGCTCAGAGAATGCAACATAGAGAGCATCAGTACTAGCAGAAACTAAAGGCTAGTGTGGAATAACTGCCCACACTGACATGCAACAGGAATGCAGGCTAATTTAGTGCACTTCAGGAGAAAGGTTAAGAAGTTTCTGAGGCCAATAGTGTAAGTTCAATAAGGCCAAGTGCTGGGTCTTGTACTGGTGTCACAACAGTCCCATACATTGCTGCAGGCTTGGGGAAGAGTGTCTGGAAAGCTGCCCAGATGAAAAGGACCTGGAGGTGTTTGGGGACAGCCAGCAGAATAAAAGCCAGCAGGGTGCCCAGGTGGCCAAGAAAGCCAACACCATCTTGGCTTGTATAAGAAATATCATGGCCAGCAGAACTACAGAAATTATTGTCCTCTTGTACTTGTCACTGGTGTGTCTGCAACTCAAATTTTGTGTTCAGTTTTGAGCTCCTTCCTGCAAGAAGAACATTGAAGTGCTGGAACATCTCCAGAGAAAGTCCACGAAGTTTGTGAAAGGTCTAGTGCATGAGTCTCACAAGGAGCAACTGAGGGAGCTGCAGTATAGCTTGAAGAAAAGGAGGCTGAGGGGAAACCTTACTGCTCTCTACAAATACCTAAGAGGACGCTGTAGTAAGTTGGTGGGCAGTCTGTTCTCCCATGTAGCAAGTGGTAGGACAAGAGGAAATAGACTCAAATTGCAGCAGGTGAGGTTTAGATAGGATATCAGGAAAAATTTCTTTACTGAAAGGGTTATAAAGCACTAGAACAGGCTGCCCATGGAAGATGTTGGAGTCACTATCCCTGTTAGTGTTTAGAAGGTATGGAGATGTGGTGCTTATGGACATGGTTTAGTGGTGGACTTGGCAGTGCTGGGTTAACAGTTGGACTCGGTGATCTCAAAGGTCTCTTCCAGATAAAACAATTCTATGATTCTATGATGTCTGTGACCATAAGATTCTTATGTTGTCTCTGGGGAAGGTTGTCTCTGCTGAGCTGGCATGCCAAATGGATGAAGGAGGGTGTTCTGGGAAGATAAGACTGTCCTGTCTCAGCTAAATCAACAGAAGCAAGCGGCTTTGACACAGATTTTGAAGGCTATAATGTCTAAGCAAAGGTCTTCACTTAATTATCTGCAAAATGAATACTTAAGTGTACACCCCTAATGGAGTATGTGCTAAACATACACGATTATGTTGCTCAACTATCCACCCAAATTACAGACATCACATAGAAGTCAGGGACAGTCAGGATTAGGATTAGGATATAAAAAATCATGAGGGGATTACTTCTATTGGGAGGAGAAGACTGAAGGTCTAGCAGAGATGGTTGATGGGCTGTATTTCTCTTCACCCAAAACAAGGTTGTCGTCTTGTTAAGAATTGCATCTCCAATATAAGGGATAACACTTGCTAGCATAGCTATTATATGTTAGTGCTAATGCAAAGACTTGCGCCTCCAATTTAGGTGGGCGTTACCATGGAATTCTTAACTTGAGTTTGCTGAAGTTAACAGCCATTCTGAATCCATTGTATTTGGTTTTGGTTTTAATTTTCTCTTCTTTTTTTTTTTTTGAGCTCTTAGACTGTCTCAGTGCAAGTCTTTGGAAGGGCTCTGAAACAGACAAATGTTGACTTTGCAAAACTGCTTCAGTGCAAGTCCTGTCTTTGTCAGGCAGACAAAGACTCTTGCCCTTAATATGACAGCTAGACTTACACACTGAAAAGCAGAAGTCTGAACAAGCACAGGAGATGCGTACAGAAATATCTTTTCAGTGTAGCTTTATTGCCTCCAGCCATTTGTGATTTAGACCTCTATAATGGTGAAGTTTGGTTTCTAATGTAACATTTCTCTTGATCAGTGACTGCTAAAAAAAAAAAAATGTTCATTCTACTCATAAAGATCTACAATACTTTAAGTCAGCTACTAAAGCTCCTTTTCCCCATTAATCCCATTTGCTCCCAAATGCTTGACGTTTTGATTGACGTAACAATGTAAACAAGACTGCTGAAGCATGTAACAGGACAGTTAGATAAAACTACTGTATTTTGTTGTTGAGTTAAAAAATAAAAATAAAATCACAATGATGGTTTTGATACAAAATATCATTTTCTCATCCTCCTAACTCAAAACCCTTTCAGGATTCACATTTCTGTTGAACCTACCTATTATCATCCCCAAATCCAGAATAAATAAAACATCCACTTGTGCATGCAATTTAAAAATGCCTGTTACAAATGTATTGTTATAGAAGCCACAACAACATGAAACACTCGAATATTCACCTCTGCTTCTGTGACTTCCATCAGATATCCAAGAGATTAGGAACTATGGAAAGGATATTGAAGTTTAATGACTGTACTTTAACCGGCAATTGGTACACTAACAAAAGGCACCCATGTACTGTCACCAAACAAGCTTCTAAGATTTTACTATCGGATTATAACCTGTGAGAAGTTACTTGTATGTCCTTATCTTTTTAATAATGGTATTGCCTTTGAGTTCTCACATAAAATTTTGTTTGGAATCAGTTACTATTTAAGGGTTTGGAAGTAATTTCCTATTCTTTATTTCAATTACAAAATTATGTCCCCAAAGATATGCAGTCTGCACAGTCTCATGTTTGCCCCATGGCTAGGTAGTTCTCTATATGATCACACCTCACAAAACTTTGAGAGGCTTTTACAGTGAAAATATTCTTCAGCCATGTGGGAACTTTTATTGCAGCTACTGCGCTAGACAACCTAAATAATAAAAATAAACTTGTAATGTATTATTTACAAAGCACGTCATAAAAACATCAAATACCACGTTTAGCAATATGATTTTCCTATTTGTGTCATTTACTGGGAGAAGAAAGAAATACAGTGTGGGAATATTTGGTATACACTATTTACTTTCTCAGTGTTGCATATTCTAAGTGACTACTGAGTTCGCTTTAATGTGAATATAGTCCACCACTAAGGTGCAATCATGGAATGACATCCCACATATGAGAAACTGGAAGAAGCCAGAAAAATAAAATGCTTTTTAAAGGTCTAAATACCTTCAATAATATATTAGTCTTCACAAAAGGAAGCAATAATAATGGTGTTAAATAACATTATATAAAATCTAGCTGGTGTCCATGTTCTCAATAATTTACACAAAAGCAAAAAAATTATTTGTTTGACTACAAAACAAAAGTTTGATGGCTATCATACTTTATAATTGGCAACATAATTAGAATAGCAAAACGTGACATTACATTTAAATTAAATTAGGTTTTAGAAACTTTCAGGTTAACAACTGAAGACACTTTAATATGTTTGCTATAATATAACCTAAAATAATCTTTAAAAGTTTAAATCTCATTGTCATAGATATGAATTGTTAAATTATAAGTGAAGTATCTTGGTAACCTGATTAAAGAAGTAACAATATATGAAAAAGAACTGGAGTGATATGTGGTAGATCCATCTCTCAGTAATAACTTCACTAAGAAAAAGTAAACAGGAATTTTTAAATTATATCAAAGACAGACACTAAGCACTAAGGAAGTCATTAAGACTGAAAGCAGAATGAATATGGCAGCTCTTTTTGAAAAGACTTACTACTACAGAAGAAATGGCCTAAATCAGACAATTTCTGACCAATGATGAATACACCTATCCTTGGTACCTGGAAAAAAACTCATAAAAAAAGAACTCGTACATGTTTTCAATAAGCTACTTATATATGATTACCTGGAAGTATAAAAATGTTATTCAACATTTATTTGCTCTATATGCTAAATAGTAGATCTGGTGAGGTAATTTTTGAACAGGTTTTATGAGGGAAAAATGTGACTAAATTGAACTGAGCTATTGTTTTGGAACATGTAGATTGCATCAAAAATACCAAAGAAAATCAGAAAGTCTGATAGGCTGACCAAGCAGGCAGCTGCTAGTTTATCTGATTTTCTGCCAGCATGCTCACCAGCTATCTTGCCAATTGGAGCCGAGGTTGGTGGTCAGGCTAGAAATCAGGCAGAATGCTTGGCTTCCCAGCTTGCCTCCTACCCAGCTGTCCTTCTTGGCTGGTGCGAAAGCTGGCGAACTTCTCAACCACCTGCCCATTTGGCTTTTCTGAACAGTCTAAGGGGTTCCTTAAGTTGTCCTGCTATTCAGAAACCTGAGCTGTCCTACCTCCTTGTTAATCAGCCAGCTTTTTGCTGAGTAAGGGAAAGCTCTCTGTTTCTCATCTGCCTTATATGTGTCTGCTTTCTCACAAGCTGGAAAGTTGTACTTATGTCTGGCTGAGTATCTGGCCTGTCAGTGGTCTAACTCTCCAGGTATCTAGGTGGGAAAAGGTTAGCTGATAGGCACTGAAACATTTTTCAGTTTCATCAGTTATTCTGTAATTTTGGCATTTTTATCTCTGAGGAATGAAAAAATAACACTGACATGTAGAATTGTCTGTAAAATAGATGCAGGTTACAATTTTTTTTTCCTATATCTGTACCTGATGATATACATACATAAAGTATGAAAAATAGTAAGAAGAAAAGCTGATTATTTTTTAAAATCTATATAAATGTTATAAGATAAAAAGGGTGGATTGTGAAGCAATACATTAAACTAATATCAATAATAGATAAAATATTATGTGAAGTGATTTATTTAATTACTAATTAAAAGTAGGATCAATGGTAATTATGATCTCTTCACAATGATATATTAGGATTTGTTTATCAAAAAAGGGTATAAAATGTGAAGTCACTGAAGTTTTCCTGCAGTATTGACACATAATATTCTGAAGTGCTTTCATAAGTGTTACTATATTCAGCTAAGAGGAAAACTGCTTATTGAAATCAAATATCACTTTAAAAATAAAGGGATATATACTTTGGAAATAAAATACTCTGTCTATTCAATGGAATTTTTTAATTACATTTTCAATTCAATTAATGACATTGTTCTTCAAATAAATACATTTTATACATTCCTGCTAAGAGGTTGTATGAATTGCCTGCTGCATTTTATTCATGTGATATCATAATTTGCCATTCATTTTCTCTCTTACTAAGGAATTAGAAATGGAACATACATTTCCTGTATTCTTCTACAAATGGTACAGATGTTGAGGAGTCTCCATTGCTTGAATATCTGTCTGTGACAGCTTTCATTTCTCTCTCATTCTCCATCATTCATCTCAAAAATGGGATTAAAGGGTCAGTTTTAAGAATACAGAAAGAAAGTGGATAGTGCTATTGCACAGTTTTTTAAATAGCTTCATTCAAAGCAAGCAAAATGTACAGAAACCAACACTATTAGTTTTGTAGAGCACTTAGAGAATCATGTGCAATACCTGGAGGATTAAACATAGAATTTGTGCAATAATCCCATGAAAAGGATAACACAGCATTCAACCACAGACCTTTGGAATAAAGAAACAAGTCAACTTCTAAGAAAAGATTCTTCTTCCCTCTTTTTCCAAGTATCTACAACTTCCTGAAGGAAACATAAGTTTTCTAAGAGATTCACTAATAGCAGATTCATGTGCCAGTACACTACTACCAAAGGGCTTCAAGACTCCTTTCTAATTTGAAACTTCAGACTTCTATTCCTCTAAATATAGGAGCTATTATTCAGAAGTCACATTCTTGAAGGAAATTTGCCTATCATTTCTTTAAATGAAAAATATGGCTGCTGTTAACAGATGCTATAGATTTTGATTCAGTGGATGTTTGCTTCATAACAGCAGATAACTTACACTAGTTTCAGTTACTTCTGTGCTTGGAACAAATAATCCATGTCTAAGTAAGTTTTCCAGATGTGAAATTATGTTGGGTAATGCAGAATTAAGAAGGAAAAGAGGAAGTAAATACAAAAACGAAAAAATAAGATCTATCAAACATTAGAATTAAAAAAAAATAAGTTTCATATTAAAATGAAACTATTGACTGAATCGATCACAATAACACACCATAAAAATGTTGTTCCTGCTAGCTCTACTACAGGAACTGAACAGTTTTGATTTTTCATTTTCTGTACAGCTGAAAATGAAATGTTTTTAGAAGTTCTGCTTTTGGATCCCAGGAATAATGACAATCTGGGATATAAACCTTTCCTGTGTATTGCAACTCAAGCCAATTTACTTTCTAAAGTAGTTTGATTTTTTCTTTACTGTAGTGCTATTAGATAGCAACATGCTCTCTGGGGACTCCATTCATGCTGAGATTGCATCAAACAGTGACTGCGCTGCTGAATCAGTCTGTAATCAATCTTTCATCCTACAGATCTCCTTTAGTATTTTTTCTTTGATTACTGTCTAATGGGAAACATAGCACGTTAAAGTGTAATGAAGCTTCAATCTAATTGTATCTTTGCTGGAGAGCCTCTAGGCAGCCTTTTGCAGCCTCTAATGAAATGATTCTAACAGTCCATATTTACCCACATGGTCTATAGAAAGGATATATGATTATAAGATTCCTTCGTAGTGTAAGCACATGTTAAGTTTCAATATGTTATTTAACAACTTTTCCAGGGTTTGTGCGCTTATTTATCTAGTTTCTACTATATTTACGCTTTTTAAATTAACAGGTATTTTATTCTGCCTTATATGAGGGGTACTTTTACTTTCATCAGTACTGTTCAGTGAATGAATTAACATAGTTTGCCTTCAGAGCACATTCACTGCATAATGAAAGTAAAAGATAATTCTAAAAATACTCTATCTCTAAGCCAAAACCATGCTTCAATGAACCATTTATGTTCTGATTCATATTATTCATTAATTTTGATACATTTCATACTTTGGAAAAGTATTATATTATTGAAATAATGAATGAGAAATGAGAAATGAGAATGTATTTAGTTAAATGTGTATAAATTTATTTAATTTTTATTATTATAATTCATGAAATACCTATGAACTTGCAAACAAATTGTATCGTGTCACGTTCAGGAAGAAAATATGCACTGTCTCTAAAGGGAAGATGACCAAATTTCAGTCAATATTCTGATAATTTTCCTACAATAATGCATATATTGTATTGTTAATTGAGAATGAAGAAGGAAAAACATTTATAAGAAATATTTTAGTAAATTGCTTGGGATTTTTTTCTTGGTTGAAAATGAGGGATAACCATGTTCAATGTAGACAGACCCCTTTGGAATTATTCTCAATGCCTTTAGGGTTTTGTGTTTGTGTTGTTGTTGCAATATGTCTTTGTGAGAGTACTTGTTACATGTTACTGTAACACTGTTATTGTTGCTACATCCCATCACTCTCCAATATTGCCTGCTCTGAAACTTTATTTTTTTTCTCATTTCTGACAATTCACAAAGTGTTTATCTCAGACAGTAAAATGTACAGGAAAGATATCCACATTTACAGTCTTCTTGATGGAAAATGGAAGAAAAATCTTCTAAGGTGACTGGAAATGCAAATTCCCTTTTTCACGCTTGATGTCTGCATTTGTGGGGAAAACATTTCCCTTCAAAGCAAACACTTCCAAACAACCTTTGAGATACAAGACTCTTTCATTCTTCTTCTATTTTTTTGCTTTTTAATTTTCATGTGGACAAATCTCCAGAGCTAGTCTGTCTAACTATATATGGAGGTTTAAGCAAAACTCGGATGTGAAAAATGTGAGAATATTTAATGTATTGAACTCTTATCTGCTCCATAAACAGAAGAGTTCTGTATTCCAAAACCAATATGGTTAATGAAAATGTGTTGATTTTTACAAGCAGAAGATCTCAGCCTAAAGTGCTGAAGTTATTAATGAAGAAAAAGTTTAGCATATTTTGGACTTCAAAGAAATACCATCCAATATACCAATAGCTTTCCATGAGGTCTTACCGATTTTTGCATTGCTTCCAGTTTATTTCAAGCATTCTGAAAAAACAAATCTTTAAATTGGCCAGTATAAATTCCCGGAAATGTGGATTTTTATTTGATGTGTATTTGTTTAAAAAAAAAATAAAATATCTGGAATATGTGTCTGTGAAAACACAGATTTACAAAAGCACAAATGTGTGTATATAGATATTGATTCTCAAAAAGAGCTCTCACAATTTTATTCGTAGCAAGTATTCTTTATTTGCAGCGCTGGGTGCACAGGGGATCACTCCTCCTATCGTGTGCACCTCGGGCATTCTTTTACAGCTTTTTATAGAGTTAAACACTTAATATTCAATAGATTACTAATGCACCTATACATATTCATTAACTATCCCCGCTTCACATGCTAATGAGGTCTCCTCCCCATTGAGCAGGTGGTGGTCGTCAGGGGTCCTGAGGATGAAGTAAGACGTCTTCCTCACTTGTCCGTTCCTTGACCTTATGTAGGAATTTCCTTGGCGCAGCCTCAGTGGTCGTCTGGCATCTTTCCAAACCATAAAGCTAGTTCTGTCCAGTTCTTGTTTCTTGCTTAAGGTTAGTGTCTCTTTATCAACTAAGTCAGCTAGGTCTTAGACCAAATATTAGGCACAGATACTAANTGGGCCTCCTTTGCCCATATATGGTCCTGGGGTTAGCTCAGCCATCCTTCAGCTCCGGAAGTCTCCAAGGAGATCAGTTTAAATTATTACTGGTGCTTATCTTGACACCTTGAGTCCCTGTTATCAGGGTGCTCTGCCTTTACAAACCATTTTAAGGCCTGTCTCATCTTTGCCAGGGAAGTAGTTGCAGGCTTCAAAACATTTCATTATCAACTCTACCCACCAAGTAACTAAACTATGCCAGTGAAGCTAAGAAAAGAATACAAGTATGGCTAATAAGATTTAAAATTTCTGTGCATCAACCAGGGAGCACCCAGGGATATCGGTCCTTTCAAAAGCCCCATCTAACCTGGCCTTGAACACTTCCAGTGATGGGGCACCTACAGCTCCTCTGGGCAACCTGTTCCAGTGTCTTGCCACCTTCAAGGTGAAAAAATTTCTTCCTTTGTCCAGCCTTAATTCAGACTCTTTCAGATTAAAATTGTTGCCCCTTATCTATTCACCACAATCTCTAGTTAAAAGGCTTTCTTCAATTTTCTGATAAGACACCTTCATATATAGAAAGACCAGAACAAAGTCTCCACGGAGACTTTTATTCTCCAGGCTGAAGAATGCCAACTCTCTTACCTGTTTTTTTTTTTTTTGCTGTTTGTTTGCTTTTATTGTTTGTTTGCTTGTTTACCATTATGTCTGTCCACTTCCAGCCCTCTAATATTGTACCTTCCTGATGATTCCAGTTTGTACTATCTTCATCTTCTCTTTGCCATTTATTAATGTGCATCACTTCTTCTGGTGAGTTGACCTTGGCCAGCTGCCAGACACCCATCAGCCACTTTCTCACTCCCCCTTCTCATCAGGACAAGGATGCAAAAGCTTATGGCTCAAGATAAAGGAGGTGGTTTACCATTTACTGACACAGAAAGAATAGAAAACCTGGGAAATTTACAACAGATTAAGGTAGATTTAGGTAGTAAAACACAAAACCAAATTAACACCTGCCCTCAGAACCCCATTTCCCAAGCTCAACTTCACTCCCTCTTTCTCAAGCTCAACTTCACTCCTTCATTCCCAACTCCTCTACTGCCCCCTCTAATGATTTTTCTCGTATAGTCTAATCATCCATATACCGTGTCTTCGCATAATTTTCATGTAGCAACAAAATGAATAAATGAGAACCACTTGCAGGATAATTTTATGCTTTGAATTAAGACTGAAATTTGTACTGAAATTTTTATTTATGCATTTAAAATAAAACTAAACATGCCATGTCCTGTATGAACATTAGTATTTTAAAGAAATTGGGAACATCATTTTCAGTTCAGAGATTTTATTCAGCTTCTTTCCTAGCTAGAACTCTGGCGAAAAACCCTTTACTACACTTAGGAGAGCCCGACTACTGATGTCTCAAACCTTGTGTGCTGATAAGATCTGGGCAGAGAGTGAGCAAGGCCTGCCTGGAAGGAGGAGGTGTCAATGGCTCTCAATAGTCCTTAATGGCTCTGCCATCGTTACCTGTCTCCTTGCAGATAAAGTAACATGAGGAAGAGATAAATTCTGCATAGGCCGGATGGTGTCTTTTCTCCGAGTTAATTTCTTCTTCACTGGGACTGTACCAAGGGGAGGTCTAAAGCGGACACTGCACCAGAAGGGCTCATGCAGATTAGGACAGCCTCTGTGCTTCCTATGTAAATTGGGGTTGCCACCCATATCCCAAGAGTATAAAGAAGCAGTAATCTGTGTGCACCCACGATCGAAGAACTCAAGATTTGGACTGATCCCGTGAGACGTCGCTGGATTCAAGGGGCATGAAACCTTTCAATCTTACCCCCTAATTTTAATTTTCTTCCTTTTTCTACTCATTTTTCCTTTCTTCTCCTTGATACTTAGTTGTGCCTTGAAGAAACTGATAAGAAAATAATCTCTATTGGCAAAACACCTTTATCTGAACTGGTTTATTGTTTGTTCTCAAGGAAAAGCAATACATTGTTTTGTATTTTTCCAGAGTCGCTGCCGTGACTCTGCTGCTTAGCGGCCCGGCTGCGCAGGGACAGCCTCTTTCCGGGGGTAGGGGGGAGGGAATCGTGCGATTCACCTCTTGTCTCATTCATCGTCCACTGAGTGGGACGAGACAACAAGTCAGTAACATCCTTTCATCTCCTCCCCATCTTACTGTGAAGGCTGCACTTAAAAGAGATACAAAATTTTCTCTTTGAGTTGTGCCAGCATTTCCCTATAGCAAGGCATTCTTTCTAAAAGATTTTATTATGTTCTACATGCTGAAGTAAGATAAAAAATAAAAATCTGTTGCATTAGTAAGAAATAATTCTAAATTTCCCTATATCCATATTGTGGAAAAAATAACAAAACAACCACCAAAAAAAAATAATAATAAAAATAAATAAAATAATACCCCACAAAAAGAACCCTACTTGTAATGAACCAGTTGAGAGTCAGTTTCACTGGTTCTTTTAGTGTTATTTCAGTTTCCCTTGTGTTGTGACATAAGGGAAATGTTCTAATATTACTAGTGCTCTGTAATAATCTCCGTTGTTCTTATACTCTGTATCATTCAGATCAGTTCTAATTTATAACATTTCACAGAACATAAAAAAAAAAAAAATTAAGAATTTATGTTCATATAAAAACTGGTATTCATATTCTTAAC
>VWZY01006950.1:57968-85470 GCA_013399075.1 Chloroceryle aenea
TTGCTGCTTCTGCAAATATAAGAATTTATGCTCTCTCTGTGTCCCTCAGTGCATTATCTGGACCTATCTGGACCTCTTAATTGCTTGAAATACATTAAGATGCACTAAGTTACTCTTTTATGTGAGACAGCATCATTAAATGTGACAAAAGATGTCACTCTGATGAAACCATTTAATTTTTCACTGGATCACATTTAAATGCAATTGTGATATCTCCTTTACTTACATATCTGAGCTCTGAAAAGGCTGGGGTTTGTTTGGTTCTGTTTTTTCCTACCTGTAGCAAAGATGGGTAGGATAAAGTTCAGAGTCTTTTGCAAGATATTAATAGGGCTTTATTGCCATTTAGTCATGGTGAAAACATTTTATAATTTCAAAGAGAGAAATAAAACAAGCTGAAGTACAGCTGTCTCTCTTGCATTTTCCAGACCAATTGCTGGCATAATACATATCTTGGAATTACATAAAGATATTGCTCTTCTAATAAGGTGTAGTTTCCTCACTTCTGTAATTTATCACAGTCTTGGTATAAAGATCAGTGTTATTCATATATATATTAACCTGTAGTGTGTTTGCAACCTTTGAACCTGACAAAGAATCTCACAGGGAACACAGAAGCAAACTTTTCTTCTGATTACAACTTAATGACTTTTTTTCATTTTCTTTCATAACCATTGTGTTCACTTGTGGTAGGAGAGTCAACTGTGATAGAAAGAATATTTTAAACTGTACCTAGTAGGAAGATTATTAGCAAGTTCCTCTGGAACATGATACTTTCATTACATTAAGTTTTATAATGAAAAAAAAAAAAAGCAGTATGATTTTTCTGCTCTCAGACATGATATCTTTGTAATGGTCATAATGTGTGGAACTATGTCACAAAATAAGAAAGTCAGAACTGGAAGTGCACCAACAGAACAGTGTAATATACTAGGTATATACACACTGTATTTAATTCGAGAAATACTTGTTTTCATGCACCTAAAGGATGATATTGAATGTTTTGGATTTTGTTTCAAAAATTCAGACAAAGGCTTATTTTCTTTTTCTTATGTTATGTTACATTATGTTTTATGTTATTTTTTGACTTTTTTTTTCCTTCGAGGTAAAGCCTTTTTCTTTACAAATGGAACATTACAAAATTATGTTCTGTAGTATTTTTTTGAAAAAAAAAAAAAAGACGTTAACTGTTTTTTAACCCTTTTTTCTTAACTTTGCTATTGGTAGTGACTTTTCTGATCAATACACAACTCTTTTGTGGTGAGGAGTAAAAGCAAAATGGTACATAGATCTGTTACATAGTTGGTCACAGGGTTTTTTTATTTCACTGTTTCAAAGTTTCAAAGCTTAAAATTTGAGTATTTCCAATAGATGATTAGAAATGTGAAGTATCAAAGGTCAGTGAAAGGAAAATTTTAAAAACGCTGATAAAAGTAAGAAAGAATTATCTCAAACTGTAAAAAGTTATGTTCATGTGACCAAATTATGGAAGAAAAAAACCCAACATTTTTTCTCATCAATGCTCATATTGAGCTAGTATTCATCTACAAATAAAATCATAGTTAGAGGATGTTGAAAAATTTATTAGGATGAGACTAATAATCTTTTTCTTTTGCATTTTCTCAAGGAAACAATAAAACCTTCCAAAACTATACAGTGAAAGCATTTTGGTACTTTTTCTTTCTTGCAAGGCAGCTTGTAGGAATAAACCTGACATGTACATTTCACTGTTTTTTCAGTCCAGAATCCTAATTGGATTTTTATAGATTGCTGTTCTAACAGTTCTAGTATTTAGCAATAGTGTAGAAAGTATTGCATAAGTTTAATAAGCATTTCATCTTGGTGTTTCACTTCTTGTCTTCATGAACATCACAGAATTTTGTAAGAGGTCTTTGTTTTATTGAATTTGGTGATGATTACTGTTAACAGGTGCATTACTGATTAAGTACTGATTCTGTCAACTGACTGGTGTTGTACAAGAAACAAAATGAAGGCAGTTGCTGATCCTGCAGCTGGAGATTTAATTACTTGAGAAGTTTGTAAAGTTGATTAAGCTTGAGAACAAAATTTTAAGTTGATTCATGTATCTTTTGACCTTGTTTTTATTCTTTGATATCACAGTGGAATCTGATCCATTCTCCTTTCTTTAAGGTGCTTATCCTAACAGTAGTGCTTATCCTAACTGTGACAGTTAAACCAAAGTACCTGTCTATTTTTTGAATCAGCATTGTGAACAGTAATATGTTCCCTCTGGCATTCTCAATCCTATGTCAAATATTGTTTCAGAATAATTAATATGAGTTAACAGAGAAGCATAGATTATGTACTGCTATATCTGTGTATATCTTATATCTGCATGTTAGAGTCTACAGGTTTTAACTAACAATTTCTACAATGATTGTAAATGACTATAATTTAAGCACTTAAAATACTTTCTGTATGTACTAATGGTAGTAAGAAAACTGCATATCTGCAAGTGCTGATAGGTATAATAATGTAGGACAGCTACCAAGTAATTCTGGGATAGAAATTCAGTGATTCTGGCATTTTGCACAGTGTGATCTATGTTCTAGTAGTTATTGAAGAAAAGGTTTTAGGCAATTAGTCTGTTAGGATAATATGGGTGAAAACAGACCAAGATTTTAATAGCTTAGATATAAATCAAATAAATGAATAGTAATGGGGACTAGAAAAATGCACTTGCTGCTCATAATTGTTGTTGTATGTTTGTGCAAAGTATCATTTCTCTCTTAAGGGCAAGGTTTAGAAAAGTCAAATGTTAATATATTTTAATTACTTGCTTTGGATAATTATTATTCATCAATAAGAGGTTGCACCTATTGGGAGAAGAAGACAGGACAAGTGAGACTAAACTGACAAATGAGGTATTCCTTTCCATGTATGTCATATTCAGTATAAATATGAAGGACTTCATAGTACTTTCTATTAAGCGATAAAGGCTACTTTTCCTCAAGAAAATTAAACATAATTCTAACTGTGTAAGTAGCTATGTTCTAGTTTATCTTCCATAGTACAGAAGCATGCTTTCAGACATGACATTTCTTGCAAAATTTGAAGTGGGAAAAAGGAAAATGAAAAGTTTATTGGATTTTTTTTTCATAGCTCTCTTCCATTTTTTAAATATTAAACCATAGTGAAATAAAGTCATATATGTTAAATTAGTGTGAAATGTGCTTTTAGATTAGATTCTTTAACCCATGAAATACAGGAAATCAGACCAAAATATCAGAAAGAAAGTGAGAAAGAAAAAAAAAAAAGGCATAAAACTAGAATTACATAATGTTAGTGTACTATTGCAGTCTTAATTTAAACATGCAAATGTAAAGAAAGTACCTAGAAAATATGTAGAAAACTGCAGGTATAACTAGATTAAAAATAGGCTGATTATCTCACTTTCTCAGTCCTTTACTCAATTTGTTTGCAATTAATATCTTTCTTTCTTGTCCTTTTCTGTTTTTATTCTTGATCAGTTATAGCCTAATATCTTCTCAGTCCATTTTAATACATTTTTTTTACCGAAATGTTTCTAAAAGAAATGTGAACCAAGTGCTAACAAATTCTGTTTCGATGCAACACACTTTGAGTAGATTTGCATACAAAATTGGATATTTTTCCTTCCTATGTCAAACCTACTCTTCATATCTAAAATACACACCACTAATTTTTATTCTCAGTTATGCAGTTTGTTCTTGCCCGTTCTAATAAAAAGTAGTATGTGGGAGAAAAAAGTGTTGCTGATATTCTTTTGGCTTAAGCTAAATTCCTGCTTTATCACACTGGGTACGAAGTACTCACTCTGAAAGCTGGAGGTGGTTTTATTCACAGTGGTGCCTTGTCTCATAAAATTAATTGCTCAGACATGTTCTGTAGTACCCTAAGCAAATCCTTGATAGCTTCAAGAGGCTTTACAATAGCCTAGGAAATGTCACAATCTGCTGAGGTGTATTACATTTGTAATAGTAGCAACAATATTAATAGAACTATAGCTGTAGTCATTATAATCAGACTGTAAAGATAATGTCACTGTAGAAATATATATTTTTTTCTCCCCAAGGATAGTTTCGTAGGACTGTTCTACAAAGGACTCTATGGTCATATATGAAATGATTGGTGAGTTTCCTTGTATAACATACTGTGATTGTCAAAGTACAGAGATAAGAATCTATATACAATGTGTACTTACCAAGAACTTTTGGAATAGGTTTCCTTAAGATGTCTGAGTCTCCCGAAGAAAAGTTCAAATGTAGTGTTACTTATGGAAGGAAACAACAAAGGCAAAGTGCAGAAAGACAAATCCTGACAAAACATGATTTTAATCAATACCCACACAGTCTGGAAATGAAAACATTGAAAAATCAAGCTTCCTGAAACAGAGAATAAGCCCATTCTAGTATGTAGGTTGAATCAAGTAATTATCTGGCATTTTAGCTATAATATTTGAAACAGCCTCAGTACAGAACACTCATCTATAGAGTTTTACAGTTTTTCTTCCAAACCTTCTTTTATATAGTACATAATCTTTACTTTTTTTTTTTCTTCCTTCAAAAGACAGGGATTAAATATATAAAGATCGGTGATTGATTTTGTGAAAGGTTATGAGAAGTGGTTCACAAAGATTCTTAGGCATGAAGATGATCACTCCCATAATGATTAGTTCTCTGCCTGACTCTGAATTCTCAAAACCAGTTATGAACACTTACGTTTCCAACTGTCACAGAAATCTGACTTTTTTTTTTTCTTACACAGTGAAGCAACTTCAAGAATGATGAAGGACATTTTCTTCAGCCTTGCCTATTTGCGATTAACTGCTTTTTTAGCAGATGTGCGCTGATATCATCTCATACCAAAAAGAAACTCAAAGCTCATACTGCTGAATAAATAGTTATTGATTTAGTATAGTAAGATAGTTTCTATAATTTTTCATTGATGTCTTGGAAGCAGAGATTTGTATTTTGCAGGAGGCATTTGGCATGGCATGACCGCACTTTTATTTAAAACAATGAATCTTAGTTGGCTTTAGATGAAATATAGATCTAGAGCTGCTGAACTCTGACTGAAAATGACTTCAAAAAAAGACAGCACTTTCAATGCTTAAGTAACTTTACAGCCGAAACTCTTATGCTTATAGACTCTCAGGTATGCAGACAGTTTTGCAACATTGTTGTTGATTTTTAAAAGTGACTTAAAATCCAACTACACTGAAAGCTCTGAAGTGACCTTTTTCATCTGGCTCACAAACTCAATGGGGGAAGAAAATAAGCCCATAAACCAAAGTCATTTGCTTGTGGAGAGGAAAACAGACAATAACACCTGGACTTAAATCTCCTGTAGTGCTAAAAAGGGAAAGATCAAAATAGAATAAAAGAATAGGAGAGAATAGAAGTGAAGCAAATAATAAATAAAAATTAAGGCATACAACCTACTTGCCCTCACTGAAACACATAGTTGTTTTTTTTTTTTTCCCCTGGGGGAGGAAATTGTCTAATACAGTGACAAATAGCAAACAGAAAAATACCTTGTTATTAAATCTATAAGACTATTATATCTGGGCATTTTTAAGAATCCAGGCCTCAGAAACATAGTGATAACCTAGAGATATTCCTAGCCATTTTGGAGCTTATTTATGATACAGAATATAGAATAAACAATAATGCAAAAAAAAAGTGGCATGAGTGTGATTAAACTGCCCAAACTAAAGTTTTTCCCAACTATGTTACAATTAATCTTGAACATAGTAATTATAAATTTAGGTCCCCATTTCGAAACCAGGTTTAATATAATATAAAAACATTCATCTATTATGAATCATTATGGTAACATGTACTTTTTGTCTTTTTACAAGAATATTAAAAAATAATTTGTAAAAATACTTGAGAACTGGAAGACTGATACCATATTGTCAAGTTACTATGTTTGTCAGTGTTCTTTGCATCACACTTTACATGTATAGATGAAGTATAGGTTACTTTTAATTTAAAAAGTGTGTTCTGTAGGAGGTCTGTTTCCCCAATGCATAACTGGTAGCAGTTCAGTGTATACTATCTGCAGGTAGAGAAAAATAAGGAGATGCAAATGCTTTTCTCTGGGTTAACATATCATGTCAATAACCTGACAAAGAAGTCTGACCTTTATGTGATGTGGTAACTATGGCTTTTTTGTAGCTAGGAGTGCTTAGTTGTGCATCTCTGTCATCACTCTCAGCATGTCATCCAAGCTAATGATGCAGCAAAATGCTTTCATTGGTTTTGGTGCTACTATGTGAAATTGCTATTTAAAGGAAAAAAACACTTTTTTTTTTTTTTAAGGGCCTATGCACTCTTGAATATATGCATGTTGCTTCAAAATGGATTTATAAAACATTTCTGTGTGATTAATAGTGTGAAACAATAATTTCCTTTAGTACATTCATCTGTCAGATTCATGAGATTTTTAAATGGAACTAGATTCAGTATTTCTATGAAGCATTAATTCTGACTTGTATGTGAGGGCCATGTTGCTTAGCAGTGCACTTTAAACCAAGAGGCAACTAGTACTGTAGTCACCAGTATTAGTGTCAACAGCTATTGTGGATTAGAGAGCAACAGCACATGCATGCATGAAATACTAAAATTGCCAACCTAATCATATTCAAATATCAAGTGAGACAGCTCAACTCTTATTTACATTGTGAGATACCTGTATAAGTCAGAATGTATTCTGCCAGCTGACCATGAATAAGGACATTCTTCATAAATTTAACTGGAAACAGAATCAGGAGAAATTAATAACAGAAACCTTAAAGTGCTCTCTCTGACTGTACTAAACTGCCATGAATCATCAGTGAAGTAATGTTAGTTTTAAAACTGCTGAGATTCTTATCCTCCCAGTTTAAAATATCTTTAGACAATACCTGTAAAGTAGGAACGTGAGTGTGCATAGTGCTTGTATGGATCACATATATATATATATAAAAAAAATCTCCTGATTGTTTGCCAAAACCTGATCATGTTAAAAAGGAATATGACCATCAGCCTCTAACTGATGGTGTTAAAGAGGAATATGACTATCAAGATCAAACAATAACCAGAGAATACTGAAGAAACTCTTGAAACAAACAAGGAGCAAACCTGAAAGGCAGTATATAAGAAATACATAAGTCACCAACATGGAAGCAGAGAACATATTCTGGACATTAGGGAATTTTTTTAGAGAAAGAGTAGTTGCACACTGTAATAGGCTGCCCAGGGAGGTGTTTGAATCAACATCCCTGGGTGTGTTTAAGGGTTATTTAGATGTGGTGTTGAGGGATATGGTTTAGGGAGAACTTTGTAGAGTAGGGTCAATGATCTCAAGGGTCTTTTCCAACCTGAATGACTCTATGACTCTATGTAGAGGAAAGAGCAGGAGTAGAAAGCTAATTTGATACTGCTGGCACTTCTACCTAGGATGGAGAGAGCAACCTCTCCATCAGATGCTGTGTGGAGTCTGCACCTCTTCCTTGAATGATAGAATCAGCATGTGGGAACCCACAGCCTGGGGGAGGGTATGTGGCCTTGTGAGGGGCTTTGTCACTGGTATTCACTTTACCAAGTTACAGGGAACAGCTGTTACAAGTTACATGCTGGCGCATCTGTATCTCCAACTCAGATGTGTGCTAGGGGAACCTGCAGTGTCAAGAGAGGAGTATCAGCTTGAAGCTCAAATGTTCTGTGGGAGTGTGTGTGTGTGGCAACATCGATGTGAATGACTATTTGTATAAGATTAGAATTTCCTGGGATTGTTTATAGAAGACTGTTTAGACATCTGTAGGTGTTTATTAACATTTTATAGGTAGCTAGTGTCATATACTATGTCTTTTAGTGCTGCTGCTGATTCTTCTCATGTGGTTCACTGATTGCTCATTAATTATGGATTGTTAATAAATATATGCTAATATATATGCTGTATATCAAATACTTTGATTTTTATTTGATTTGAACTACCTAAACTGATCAGTTTTCTCTGGGACACAAACAAATAGGAAGGATATGGCAAAAATAGTGTTATCACCCCCTCATAGGTGAAAGGAAAGAGATGGAATTCAGACTATAGTATAAGAGATTATGTAGTTTATTTTTCACTGTAGTGCAAAATGAAAGTAAAGAGCTGATAGAGCCAGTTCATGCCACCTGAAACGCCCTTTTATTTTCAGCAGAATCAAAATTAATAGTAGAAGCTGGACAAAAAGTTAAGGGCAAAATCTTGACAAGTACTAAGGTGCCCAGCTCTCTTGAAATTATCAGGGTTTAACCAGCTTCTGAAAGAAAAATGCACTGAGATTCATATAGCCCATATAGCTGTTACTTTGCTGATACTGAATATATTTCCTTCTATAAGAAATCTAGCCCAAAATACATGTATTCTCAGGATTTCACTTTTGAATGTGTTAACTTCACATCTGCTCTCAAGTTTAAAGATTACTGCAAAACTGAATTTCCACAATTGTTTTTAGTAAGTTTCTAGATATTTGAAAGACTTTCATCAAATGAGTGGCTGATAACTAAGCGACTTGATGATCCAAACACTATACAAAGGTTTTCTGTAGATCCTTAAATATGAATTTCTGAATACTTAAAACCCAAGGTAGTAATCAGATTTTTGGAATATTTTAATATTCACTTACATACAAAGTTTCAATTATTTTAACAAGTTATTGGTAACTGAAAGCTCCCAGTGATAGAATAATAGTAACATTTCCTAAGGGAATGTTGCATATACTAGAATAGTGTCAGGATAATAATTATTTGTCTTTCACATTTGCCAGAGATTGCAGTTCTTGTTTTTTTTTCCTATTTCCAACATGTATCATGTTAGTGTATGAAAGAACTACTGAGAACCATGAACCTGTAGATAGGACATTTTGTTCTTGTTCTGTCCCTATCACAATTTTTCCTATGTATCAGATATATGATGTATCATGAGGCAGTCTGTATATGTAAAATTTTATATTTATTATTGTAAGGGTCTTGAGAGCCTTCCTACTGGGGAGCTTCTGTGCCATGGCTGGGGCACAGCTCAACACCAGCACAGTCACGGGCAGCCCTGTCTTGCTGATTGCTGAGAGGAGAGTCTTCCAGGTGCCCAAAGGGTTAGGCTGAGGCTAGGATTGACACCCTGCCCATGGGGGCCAGCCCTGTTCCCTATCTGGGGCTGTGGAACCAGCCCTAGTTGAGGAGGTCCTGTTGTGACCCTCCCCAGGAGTATCCCCTATGGATCCCAGCATCCTAGCCCCCAGGGAACCTCAAGTTCCTCATGTGCACCGACAATTATTTCCTATATCTTTTTTTATAAGGCCTCTCTTAAGTGGTGTTCTCAAGAAATCAAGGGCAGCATTGCTTCATTCCACAGCTTTCACTTAAATTATTTTAAATTATTTATTTTGTGACATGGTTCTGACCTTGTGAAATACCCTTCAGAAGGTTAATATGAATCTCCAAAGCCTCTTTGGGTTTAAGTCCAAAACCTGGGATTATCCCAGTCTAAATCAAGGCTATGGATTAATGAACATAATTTAAAGTTATTTGTTTAATTGTAACGTTCTGACATCTGTTCTGTTTGAATTTTAAGTTTACTATTAAAAAAAAAAATATCTTGTTTTCATTTAGTATGTTTAAACTTAAAAAAAAAACCCAACAACCTTTTCCACTGTGGCTGCATCACTGAAAACTACCCATGCAAAAGAAGTAGTATAATCCATATAGCTTTTCTTTTCTCTCTCTCTTTTTTTTTATTTTGTTTTGTTTGTTTTTGGTTTTTTTTGTTATATTTGTGAAAAACAGTGAACAGTTTGCAGGATCTTTCCATCATTGTCTTCATCCATTTAATGTACTGATGTTTTTAATAGAATAAAGCTAGTGTTTCCATATATCTGGTCATCTCAGGAAGAGTTTCATTACAAATTAAATTTAAATACCAATTGTGCTCAAACAAATAAGATACTTTCTTGGCCTTTTAAACTCCCATTCTGAAATGTGTGAGAGAATAGGGTGTGGAAGTGGGATGCATTGTATACTCACTGACAGTGTAAGAGAGATGTAAAATATAAGACAAAGGGCAAAGAGGAAGCAATGCATTAAAACACTAATAATTATCTGAAAATCAAATAATATTGTTAAAGACAGTGGGGGAAAAAATATTAAGCTATGATAGCTTTTATTTTTATGGGTCATTTATTCAGTAACTCTGAAATAATTATAAATAATTAAGAAGTGCTTCCAGAGGAATGGCTTCCATAAAACTCTTCACCTTGTGAAAAGGATAAATAAAGACCAGATGTACCAGAAGTGCATAAAATTGTGGACAGAAAAAAGATATAAATAAAAAGTATTTTTCAAGAGATAGCTAAAGAACATTTCTTTTGAGTGAATTTATTTGACATTAATATAGAAATAATTTTTTTAAAAGAAATTTTCTGAACTGGGGACTCTTTACCATAGATAGTTTTAAGAATTTTTTGAGAATACCCCATTTAGCAACTGTGAAACACAACAGATTAATGGAAACTTCATCTCAGGAAATCCCTAGGCCACTGGCTACTGCACTATGGGATGATATCTTTCAAAAAAGTATCTTATTCATAATCTTTACTTTAGTCTCTTCCTCTAAGTTTTTGTTACTGGACACTGTCAAAAGGCACTAGATGAATCAGGTTTTTGCATAGTAGAAACATTAAACTAAGGAGAATGAGTTTGAGTCTATAGCTTTTGTGTGGTGTACAGCTTTTCCCTGATTCTAGTGCCTATGCAGAACTGTTGTTACTACTTTAAAATATTCCATAAATAAAGTCAGGTACCTTTATAATTTTATTAGTAATCAGTATTTTTCATCTCAATTAATATGAAGATACTCAATGAGGAAGGAAATAACTCGCATAAGACAACTGAAGGAGTATACAGGTATAGACAAACAAGTTCATTCTGTAGATCATCCTCCAGAATTCACTGACAGATAACCAAGATGCTCTCAACTCACGCAGAAGAAGGAATGCAAAGCGGTGGTACTTCTTCATGGGAAAATATTAGCCTATGGCATATTGTTTAGACAGCAGACAGAATCTTGCCAATCTTCTATATCTGAGAAAAAGCTAAATGTGGCTAATTATAAAAACACAGAGCCCTACTAAAGTTTAGTATTTACCCAAGATCTTGAGAAAGTCCATTGAGTCTTAAAAAGGAACTGGATTTAAGATGTAGCTTTCTATTTATGATTTTCTATTCAATAGCTGAAGCAACACTTATATTCATGCAGGTTTTTTTTGGTGCTCTTCACACACATATAAAGGGGGGGACATCTCTTTAGGTAGTTAGCTGCCTAAAAAGTACAGATTGTGAAGACTGTAGATCTTAAACACTTTTTTTTTTTTAATCTAGACATAACACTTTTTACTAGAGACATGTAAGAGTATGTGAATACATTTTTTTCAGCATCCATAAACCCATTATTTGATGGTCAAGTAATTGGGACTGCAGTAAGCATATAAAAATAATACAGGAATCTAGACAAAGTAAAAATAATGTAAACAGAAAAGCCATTTTAAGACAACCAATTTGGGTACATAATTTATAAATATTTGCAATGTTTATGAGGATAAAGGGATATTTGAAACAGTATCAACAGAAACATTTCTAAAAGGTTGATACAGGTCTTTCTGTTTTAATGAGACAAAAGTTGTATGTAATAAGAAATTAAAACAATATTAAGTTAATCTATATATGTAGATTTTAATGTAATTCAAAAGTTTAATTTTTAAAAGTCATATCACATACTAATTGTAAATGCGATTAGCTGTGGCTAAAATCCATCTTTTCCCAACTGAAAAATTACTGTTTGAAAGTTAAAACTATTTTGAACTTTTCATAAGGAGTTTATATCATGCACAAGAAATAATTTTTATCTTCTACATTTAGAAAGCAGAGATCAATTTTTTTTTTTTTTTTTTTTTAAATCACAGAACATCCAGAAGAAAAGAAACAAATTTGTACTTAGGGAAAACTAAATATTGGAAAAGACTTCTGATTAGGATGTTGAAAAAGTCATTACTGTTGGTGAAATTAAGTCAATAAACTATAGTTACAGTTATGTCCTAATTCAGAATAAGTTCACCAGAGAGGTTGGGGAGTTTCCCACCTTGGTGATACTCAAAAACCATCTGTATATGTTCCTGGGCAACCACCTCTAGGTGTCTCTGCATAGCATGGCCTGCAGGGGTCCCTTCCAACCTCAGTCACTTTGCTTCTCTGAAAATAGGAACTCAAACACTAAACTCAGACGTTAACAGGATATATTTAATGCTTGAGGAGACAAGTTCAGTTAAAGAAATACATGTGCTTGCAGTAGTAATTTTCTGGCTTACATTGAATCATATCTTAAATGTTTTCCTAAACATGTCATATTTTTCATACCTTAATGGACCTTGGGTTCTTGGTATCTTGTCTCTGTGCCACAACCCAAGTACAAGTATACAACCACTTCATCAGCCAGAAAAACAAACAAAACAGACAACTATTAAAAAGAACCCACTTAAAATGGCAAATCACCCTACTTCCCTTTTGTCTTTTTAATATAGAATTTGAAGGACACAAGAAACCAGCAATTTCAGGTTTTTTAAAGGACAGCAAGAATTAATGGAATGGTTTAAGTGTTCAGCATGTTTTGGGATTATGAGACCAAAAAGTGGTAAAAGGACCTTTATATTGCAGAAGGACAAAGCTGAACTAGGAAGATGGTGCATTTATATCAGCATTAAGAATGCATCCCATTAGTTCAGAAGTTTGTGAAATCAGTTTCCTCTGAATCTCTTAGGGATAATTCACCTAAATTAGCATTAGCTTTAGGAGGGAGCTGTGATCTGAATGCTGCTCTTTTAGTTTACTCAAATAGAAAAAACTAAATTTAATTTATATAGTGACCTTTGAAGATTTCAGACTTGAATGATTTTCTTTCATTTCAGTCCTTGGTAGACTCCAGACAGGAGCTACCTCTTGTAAATGGTGATTGCCTTATTCACAGCAATAGATGTAGCACCTTGGGGCTCTTTTTTTCTTCTCTTACAACATAAGTGTAAGCATAGTGTAAAAAGTTTAAAAGCATGGTGTTGTTGAAAAAATTCCAGTTTCATGACTAGCTCATGACTAGGCTAACTACAATTACACCGAATCTCTGTTTTTGAAAAAAAAAAAAGGACTAAATTTGAGAGGAGATAAAGATAGAAAATATTTTAGAATAAATCTCTGCTGTTTTAAACAGGTTTGATTTTAGTGAAGCAGGATAGAACATATTTCAAAAAGAGACATGGACATTTAAATTAAAAATTACAATCCCCTTAAATTTCCAGTTTTCTTCGGAGATCTTTTTACTTACTTTGGGTGCCTCTGCATTATACAGGGATATTGACATGTTAAAAGGCTCTAGTCACAGAATATTCTACTTGTGAACAAGAAGTATTAACACAGTGCAGGACCACAGTGCTTTACACATGCCAAATATTCATTGGATTCTTGAAATAAATATTTTTCTATTGGTATTTTCTGAAATGTTTGATGCAATGAGTGTTCAAGCAAGCTTAATGAGTTGGACCCATGAAAAATGCAATGGTAGCTGTGAAGTTCTTTTAAAATTACTCGGAGACAGAAGGTAATGATGCCATTTCCACTTCTGAAGACCTGTATTCAGTTAATTTATTCCTGCTTTAAAGTGAAAAGCAGAAATAGTGTTTGGATTATAATATTGTCCTCATTCTGCAGACTAAAGATACAGTGACTAAATATGAAGTTGATGTTTGATCTTAAACTTGCTTAGGCCCGAATTAATTCTTTTTATGACAAATGTTTACAGGTGTCAAGTGGTGGATATAATCCTTTCAGAAAGAAACAGGACATATGTCTCTAGTCTTCATGTAAACTCCCTCTTTCTCTTTAACTTATTTAATAATGAATAAAGGGCAGTGCCTTTTTCTGTCAGTCAAAAACAAGAGTAGAAGAAGGATATAATACACAGTACTTCACATTTCCTTACTAGTCAGGACTTAAGACAATTCACTGTTTGTTTGTTTTATTTGTTTGTCAAGTCCAAACTTTGGTACTAGGCTTTGATAAGGCTTTGATAAATGTTATACTCAGATCTGTAAATGAGGCTAGAAGTTAAACATTTCAGGGCTCAGGATTCTGGCACAAATATCCCCTTTTGGACTGGATTGGAGCAATTATTAAAAAAACACTAACCAGAGGCAAGTTGAACTACAGTAAGTCTTGATCCCATACAGAGGTGTTTTAGACCTGCAGACATGTAAGTCTATAAATAGCAAATGACTCAGAAACTGAAGAGGGTGTATCATGAACTTAAGCAATATATGTTAAGCAATATATTCCTTCAAGCAATATATGTTAACCTAATATATATAGTTATATGTAATGAGCCTCTAATACAGGAAATAGGTCCAAACACAGCCTGTAAGAATATTTATTTTTAATATCTTCAGTGAGGCGCAACAGTTGTGATGAAACATGACATTTTTGTCATATATGAAGCTTGTTAACACAAACAATCAAAGCTTTATGCTCTACTAATTTTTTCGACTCTGAGTGAGTCCAAGTTCTTGTATTTTGATAAATAAAACAGAAACAATATAATGAAACAGAAAACCCAGAGATTATACACTAGTATCAACAATGAGTAACGGAATACCAGTTATTTTACTGCTCAAGACAAAATTTTGTATGTTTTAGTCACAGTATACTAAAAACTGCTCACCTCTTAAATCTTGCTTTTTGCTTAATCACAGATTCCCTTATTAAAATTTTATTAAATAGTTCAAATAAAACAGTAAATTACAAAAAGTAAGAACACATCAGAGCCTTTGTTCAATAAACATTTAAAGTCTAATTTTCTATTACCTTGGCTATTGTTCCACAAAATTACTTTTCTTTGATTTTTCCTTTTTATTTTTTTTTTAAACCAAAGCTTTTTTAAAGATGACAAGATTTTTTATGCATATAAGATTCCTGTTGCCACTTGATTACCAAGGTTTCTAGATTACATCCTTTCTTTCTTACATCTGAACTCAATGTGTAAATGTTTTTTCCCTGCCTTTCCCAACACCCCACCACATTGGTTGACTTTATCTGCAGCATCTATAAATAAGATTATTTTCTTGAATATGACAGTGCCCTTGTCTAAGCAATATATGATATATATGATGCACTTAATTGCAAAGAGAATGTGTCTATGTTTATTTGACAATATGACAATGCTGTAAGTTAATTAATATTTTCTATATTAGGAAAATGAAGAAAAAATACAACTATGATATGCATATTTCAAAAATCTTTTTTTCAAATTATTATTTATTAGTATACTTTTGCCCAATTTTTTTCAAAAGATACACAATCTGGATGGCTGGATTGCTAAATGGCTAAAAAGTAGTTCAGAGGACTTGGCTTAGAGGATAATTTTACCTGGAGGTCATAAAAAATTGGAAGGGCCTGTCTTTATCAGTGACCTGGATGAAGTAACAGTATACTCTCTTCATCATTTGCAAATGATACCAAACTGTCAGGGGAAAGGGGAAGGAGAAGGAAAGTAACTAGTCAATACTATCTATGCAGGGATGCTGTGTAGGGGGATCTTGAGAGGCTGGAGGAATGAGCTGCCTCATGAAACTCTGCACGACTGATAAGAAGTATTGCTCATGGGTAGGAAGAAATTACTTTTCATTGCCACAAGCTAGGGCCTGGCTGGCTGGGGCAGCTCCTCTAAGAAGGATCTGTTGATGCTGGGCATGAGTCAGAAGTGTGCACTGTCAGCAAAGGCCAAGAGACTCCTGTTCTGTACTAACAGGTGCTCACTCAGGAGGTCAATAGGAGTCATTACCCCACTTCCCTCATTGCTGCTTAGTCTGCGTCTGGACTCCTGTGCCCAGTTTTAGGGCACTCCAGTCATGAATGATATTGATAGACTGTTAATTTAACAGATTATCTATCAGAAGAGGCTGAGAGAGACTGGCTTGTTTATCCTGGAAAAGAGAGAGCTTAGAAGGGACCTAACAGCAGATCCACACCACCTATGGAAGGGTTATAAAAAGATAGAACCAGGCTTCTTCACAGTGAGGGCAAAAAGTTGTGAGACATTGGCATGAATTGAAACAAGACAGTCCAACTGGATACAAGAAAAAGCCTTTTCCTAAAGTGAACATGCAAGTAGCTCAATAGGCTGCTTACAGAGAGGTGTTACTCAGTCTCCATCCTTCAGGATTTTTGAGATCCAGATGGATGAAGACCAGAGCAACACTGTGTGATCACAGAGATGGTCTTGCTTCATTATGGAGGCTGGACAGGAGGTGTCCTTAGCCCTTCTCCAGCCTAAGCTCCCTTCCAACTGAATTATTCTATTATCTTAGCATCATATGATTCTAAGGATTTTGTGATGAAATATTATTTATGATAAAATTAATTGGAGGTCTTCCTTTGATTTCACTGAGCTTAAATGCTGGAATGGTTTTATTTTATTCTGATATATAGCATTTTTGTAAAAGCAGCAGCTGACCCTTCTTCCGTGGCCCACTCCCACCCTCCCCCCCAGCCCATCTCAAGTATTTTTGTGTAAATACTTGATCTGACAAAAGTAGACTCTATAGAATGATGTATCAAAAATGGGGGGGGATAATAAAAAAATCATTGCATATAGAAAAGGCAAATTTTATTAGGATTAGACAAGTAAGTCTAAAGTTTTTTCAAAAAGTATATGCATTGAATTATAGGAGATACAAAACTCTTTACAGTGTCTTGCTTTTTTCTAATGGTTAAAGGAGCTTTGCTGTACAAAGCATACTTTCAAGGTTATGAAGTAATATTACTTATGTGAGGGTAGGAGAAAACTAATAATAAATGTAATGTACCCACAGGTTGCAGTCATTTTGTTTTTACCTTCAGCTGTTATTTGATTCTTCCCCAATGAAAATAGATTCCTCACAATGGTGTGTCTAGAATATGCATGTTTTATAGCTTATTAGATAAAACCAGAAGACTTGTTATGGTTTACTAATCAGACCTCTTACATATCACAGGTGATGTTTACAGTAACTGATTATACATAATTAAAACAAAGTTGAATTAGAAAACAGTTATTATTCCTTTATGGAATACAGATTTTCCAGATGTATAATCATGTCATCATATACCTAACACCTAACATTATTGTGATAATAATTTTTTTACTGCAGTTAAAGCCTCATCCTGAAAACCTTGTTGTAATGAAAACATCGGTGAAATGTTTTACTCAGCGAGCAGGTAGTCAAAGATTTAAGATTCCTAGGACAGGTAGGGCTACAGTATCTACCAGGCATTTTTTACAAGTGACTACTAGAGATTATACACAGTTCATAATCAACTGGTTAAGAACATACTAGATTTGAATGTCAAGCACGGTGCTACATAAAGAGTGACAAGAATTAATTTTATTCCCATCACACAAAAATATTCACGACAGATACAGTATGTAGCAGACTTCATGCTATCTATGTGCAAATGGTATTTAAAAAAAAAAAAAAAAAAGGAAAGAAAGAGTTTCCTCATCAAGAAGGATGACGATTTGTCACAACAGCTGTCACCAGAGTCCTGAGTTTTGTGACTTTCCTGAGATTTTCTTTCCATAGACATGACTTCTGGCATTCTGTGATTTTTGCTTGGGTTAGTGGAATGAGCTAGTGTACCATTGTATACTGCGGGCTTTACAAGGAGCCTTAAGATAACAACCCTTAGGACTGAAATGAAGGCAAGCAGAGAGCGGAGTATCAGCTTCACTGACAAGACAGCAGAGACATGATGAATCAGGTCAGTGGTTTCATGAGACAGGTTCAATATAGAACCACTGTGGTAAACAGGAACAACCAGACAATATAAAGGGTGTAGGTACATATAAGATATTAAAATCCAAAAAATGTTGTTTACTGTCAAAAGCTTTAAAAGAAAAATAAAATCCAAGCCATGTTGACTTCATGATTCAGGCTACATAAATGAGAGAAGGAAGTACCAAACTTGTGAAGTCAATAAATTTATGAAATATTTGCAAAGCTGGGACTGAAGCTGAAATATATATCAAATTACTCCTAAGGCTTTAGTCATGATTGCCTTCACATTGTTACTTCTGATCTAAATTGCAGTTACAAACCTTCACTTCAGCATATAATTTATTTTCAGTTTTGCTTGTCTGTATTGATGAATACTCTAAGTCTGTGCATTTTTAGAATTGATAGTTTTGAATATATATTAACACCTTAGAGTTTTAAAAAATGAACACATTTCCTTATAGAATAAAATATATTAAATATCCCAGATCTTCTTTTAAGAAACCTCTAAAATCCAGAGTTTTTAAGAAAAGTCAATAGATAATTGCCTTAGGTAAACCATCCACTACTTCTGGTCATATATGTAATTTAATTTCTTCAAAGTAGCCTTTATTCAGATATTCTTAAATAAAAGCAATGGTTATATTTTTTTTTTCCCCCCAGTCTTACAAATAGACTACATCATGAATTTGAAACATTAGCATTATTTTGGTATTAAAACTTGTCTCATAGTAAACAGACTAAATGATCTGAAAAGCAGGTATCTGTAATCATTCTTAAAACTAGAGTGCCAAAATTCTCACAGAATTACTAATAATTCAGAGTATACAAATGTCACCTCAAGTATCTTATGGTCAGGAGCTGTAGATAGATTGATTTTAATATGTTATTATGTTTAATTGAAGATCTTAACTAGGAAATTGTCTAGCAGGTAGCAAAGTAGTACATTTGAGTCTTGTAGCACACTAAAAGAAATCTTAAGATGTACACTTAGATGTGACTTAGGTCTGAGTTCTAACTAGCAAAAGAAATAATATTTATATCCAAAATGTTTATCAGACATGAAGATTTGCTATTTGTAGGCTGATATATTAAACCTTTATTTTAAAAAATTCAGCCAATTTTATGGAGTACTTAATAATATCTCTATTTTTATTCTATGTACAACTTGTCATAAGTTAAAATAATATTAATATGGAATTTATTTTTCACTTGATTTTTTTTTTTAATCAGATGTAGTTAACTTTTGTAACTTGTTCAATGAGAAACACCAATGAACTGTATCACCACATTCAATTAATGGTTGAGCAACCTATAATAAATGCTATCATGGCTTAGAAATTAGTGCATGGATCATCTTCAAAAACTTACATTCATTTCTGTCAATAGCATTTAACTTCTCTGTGATTTACATTATATTCAAAGTGAATGGCAATATTCAATTACTGTTGTAGCATATTATGGGAAATTGTCACAATTGTGATTAATAGCCCTTACAGAAAACAATTAATCTGGTGTCCTGTTGCTAGGTCAAGTATAAAAGCTAATTTCCAGGAGGAAAGAAATATGTTTATCAGCATATCTTTTTTTTATGTTTTAATCTGAAACACTAAGCTCTTCATTCGCCATAAAAGGTTTTCTTGCATATATTAAAAATACATTTATGATATTAAAAAAAGATAGCAAAGAAAGTTTCATAAACCACATGTGTGAGGGACAAGAAAGACCAATACAAGAAGAAGGACAGTTCTCATTCTCTACCACTGTTCTACATCACTGCTTTGTAGCTTGCCATCTTCTTTAATTTCTTTCTTTACTCTGGTTCTCATTCCTTCTTGAAGGAAGAGATTTTTACTATATTTTTATCCTTAGATGTCATATTAAGTCACTAATCTCTGTTAGTGTTTTCAAATGTTAAGTGGGTATATATCACTGTCACAATACTCACAGTTTCTATTACTTTAATACATTACCCATTTTGTTTTCTCTAATTTGTTCTAAAAATACAAAGATACAGGATGACATGTTTACAGGATGAATGTGTTCATGAATATTTATACCACATAATTGCAGACATAGAGACATAAAATCATAGAATAGTTTGGGTTGGAAGGGACCTTATAGATTGTCTAGTTCCAAAACCCTGCCCGCCAGCAGGGACACTTCTCACTAGACCAGGTTGCCCAAAGCCCCATCCAACCTGATCCTGAACTCATCCAGTGCTTGGTCATCTACCACCTCCTTGGGCAACCTGTTCCAATGTCTCACCATCCTCATAGTGAAAAATTTCCTAAATTCTAATCTCAATCTACCCTCTCCCAGTTTAAATCCATTACCCCTTGTCCTGTCACTACAAGCCCTCATAAAAAAGTCCCTCCCCAGCTTTCTTGTAGGCCACCTTCAGATACTGGGAGGCTGCAGTAAGGTCTCCCTGGAACCATCTCTTTTCCCGGCTGAACATCCTCAACTCTCTCAGCTTATCCTTGTAGGAGAGATGTTCCAGCCCTCTGATCATCTTTGTGGACTTTCCATGGAGCCACTCCAACAGGTCCATGTCTCCTTTGTATTGGGGGCTCCAGATCTGGATGCAGTAATTTAGTTGGTGTCTCCACCAGACTGGAGTAGTGGGGCAGAATCACATCTTTTGACCTTTTTTACAAGATTCTCTTGATGCAGCCCAGGATACATTTGGCTTTCTGGGCTGCACTCACAGACTGGTGGCTCATGTTGAGCTTTTCATCAACCAACACTACAAGTCTCTCTCCTCAGGACTTCTCTTAATAATAATAATAACAATAATAATTTTTATCTATATAATCAGAACAGTTTTTCACTAAATTGGTTTACAAACAAACAGGCAAACAAACAAACAATATCATTAGAAAAAGAAGAAGAAACGACTTCTCTGTTTATAAACTTGGTATTTCTAATTTGGGCTATAATGGAGCTGTTATAGCTATGGCTATAACTTTATACTGTAGTGACTGTTCTAATCTATTTTAGAATTATGACATGTTTATGAAGCCCTTTGAGTTTTGTTTTGGGTTTTTTTCTTCGATATATTTTTAAAGCAGAATGAGACTCATAAAATTCAATGAAAGCATGCCCCTTCTGGGATAGTCTCAAAGGGGAGAATTTTTTTAAGACTATCTCAACAATACAGAGTTAGTAAAACACAGCCAGTACTATTTGTGTAACTTACCCATCCAAGGGAAGGGAAGGGAAATTACGTCTTTATTTGTTAATTTATGTATATTTTTAAAAAAAATAAAGAAACAGTTTTGATGATCTTAGAGGTCTTTTCCAATCTTAATGATTCTGTGATTCTGTGTATCATAGAATCATAGAATAGATTGGGTTGGAAAAGACCTCCAAGATCATCGAGTCCAACCCCTGATCCAACTCCAATTACTATATCATGGCACTAAGGGCCATGTCCAATCTCTTTTTAAAAACCTCCAGGGATGGTGAATCCACCACCTCTCTGGGCAGGCTGTTCCAATGCCTGATTACCCTCTCTGTAAAGAATTTCTTCCTAACATCTAACCTAAACTTCCCCTGGCAGAGCTTAAGCCCATGTCCCCTTGTAATTATAAAGAGAGTCCTATTCACCAGTCTTAATTTAGCTATTCTAACAATATGTACAAAGAACACATTGCTGCAAGAATTTTTGTAATTGGTTTGGTTTGGGTTTTTTTTTTCACTTTTTTCCATTACTGGATTAATAACACTACTTTAAGGATTAAGACATAGCATGATGGATCTTAGAATGTTAATAATGAAGAAATGTTACCATTCAAGAGTATTCCAAATTGCCCATTAAAATAGTCATAATACAAAGGTATGTCTTTAATAACATCATAGAGGAGTTAATTACATATGTTTAACTAAAATGGTTATTACTTCCTCTTCTGTCTCTTCTGTTTCTTTAATTTATAGGAGTCTGTAGTAGATAATCACAACAATGTGCAAACTGAAACAATTAACTAATCAGGAATAGCCTGAGAAAAGCCTCATAGAGGTTGGAAATTTATTTAGGCTCTAAGTTATTGTGGGCTGATAATGCTCTTTTTACTTTTGTGTGTGTCTGTGGTCAAGTTCAGTGAGTGAATTCAAATAAAGAGAAAAAATAAAGATGGAAAAAAAAATGAGAAGACACTGTTAGAAGTTCATTGAAGCAAACGTAGGGGGTGAATTGATAATTATTATTTTTATGTTGAAAAGTATTTGGTATTGGAGCAGAGATGTCTAAACATTTATGACAAAACTATAACAAAATGCAGACACTGGAAAGTGAAATGAAATATTTTAGCTTTGATAACAGATATATTCTGTCTCCTAAAAAAATGGAAGGTAAGATACAACTAGCTATATTTGAAAATACATGATTGACAGCAGCTTCTGCGTAGTGGAAGTTAAGAAATGAGAAAATGATTGCCAAACACTTAAAAGTTAAGAAGGGTATTTATGCCCATTTCAAATTTTAAGAGTCTGGATGGCAGGGAAAACAAGTTTCAATACCTGGATGAAAGCCCATAGCTAAGATACAGCAATGATATTATGACCTGGAATATTTAGGTCGACCTTGATTTGGTTATCTCCTTTCTCTTCAGGATCTTTGAAACTACAGAATCTATGTTTATATTATTTTCTGCTATATTCACATACTTTTATAAATTAAATTTGCATTTCTTTAGCTTATTTTAACATCTCTTGTAAGTTTTTTTATATTTATTAGCATCTAGATGTAAAATCTCTAAATAAATTCAATACTTCTATAACCACACCCTTACTATTTTGAATTTGACATATTCTAACAAATGTCATAAAGAAGTGACTCTGCCAATAATACCTGATTTCATTTTTATAACCACATGCATATTGGGGAATCATTTGCTTATTCTTACAAAGCACATAGAATCCATCTGTGCAAGGTCTGCTTGGCTGTTTATGGTGTCAGAATTTTTTTCTAGGATGAAAATTAAAATAGCTTTCATATTACAAATATATTTTCTGTCACTGTTTTTACTGTTGGGATAGACAATTTAAATTGTTATATTGCCAATGGAGATATATCAAATGTTACTTTACAACTTTGCCTGACCATCTTAAAGTTCATCTATTTACTTTAAATATCCCCTAATCAACATAATAATATTTTGCTGATTCATACAATATAATAGAAAATAGAAAAAAAAATATTTTCAAAACTGGCCAGTTATGATTCAAGCACAGACTTCATATGGATTCAGTTCTACTCTTTGTGGATTAAGGCAGCCCAATTTTCTGTTTTCTGTATAAAAACATTGTTCTTTGCGAGTTGTACAAAAAGTGCACAATTTTCTAAGGAGAGTTTCCTCTTGGTTCCAGAAATTATGTTTCTGTAAAAAAATGTTTGACACTAGAAAGTTCTTTACTTCACATTGGGTTTGTTGTTTTTTCATACTAGAAATGCTATAACAAACTTTATTGCTATGAGTCTGCATTTCATTAAAAGGCAGGAATTTTATAAAAGAAGAGTATTTAACATTTAGATGTAACGTTCACATAATCTTCTTTTTCTTCTTCCTAATACATATTTATTCAAAACAGAATAAAATTCATCAAAGTATTGGATGTATAGTGTAGAAGAATTGAAATTTAAACAATACATGTTATTCCTTTAAATGTAGATACTGCAGTAAAATTTGGTATCCTGAGTTACCCGATGTTAGCAGAATGGAAGTGATGATGAATAATGTATTATTCTTCATGTATGGTAATGATAGTAAGCCTTCAGAAAATATGTAACCATTTTATTATTATTCATTTATGCATACAGTTAATCATAAACTACAAAGAATTGTTACTTTTGAACCCTTAAGCAAAATTTATGAGGTCATTTTTAAAGAATTATTCCTCTGGGCTGTAATTAGTATTTTGTAGCATATGCATCCTGAAGTTATTGTAGGAGACAATTGGAACATCTGTATGTAGTACTTGAAAGATTTAATCCCAACGAACCTTCTTACTTTGTGATGTTAGGGTGCACATAACACAAAAGATGAGTAAAGCAGTACTCATTGTCATAATTTTTGAATGCTGACACATATACAACAGCTTAGCTTTTTGTTTTGCTTCTTAATATGTTTGAGCACATAGAACCATAGATTTAGTGTCTAAACTGAACCCTCACTTACTTCAGAAGACAGTTAATCTATTTCATGGATTCACAGTTGCGGACAGATATAATACAGAATTTTAAAAATAGGTAAATATATCTCATGCATAAATTTGTGCAAAGATAAACACTTTTAGGATTGAACATATTGTATGTTAAAGACCCTGTTCATATCCAATGTGTTTCTTTTATTGTATAAATAAATTTCTTATCAAACTTTTGATAAGCTATTATTTTTGTCTTTTTAAGACTTTTCAGCTGATGAGTCAGTTTTTGTGGGTCTTTTGGGGCTCTCACTTTCAAATGGATGTAAATTAGGGTAACACTCTTTCTAGTAAGTAACTTTCTCCCTAGTTACTTCCTAACTACTGATTCCCTCAGAACTCTACTTGAAGCACCCTATTTAGATGTGGTTCCCTATTAATCACTAACTTAAAGGTTAGTCTGTCAATCTGCTAGTAATCTGTTTGATATGTTTTCTAATAACATTGAATAGCATACATTTTGATCAATCTGTCAAGGATAGTTACAGGTGCATGCATCTCAAAGTTATACACTTCGGTGAACTGTTCTGTGACTTATCACAGATGTGAAAGGGTGCTGCACTCACGAAACATGTTCATGAAACTCTTGCTCGCAATCACTTTAGATAGTACTACAAGCTTGTTAGGTGTAAGGGTAAGGAGGTGGTAACAATAAATTATACAATAATTATACAAAATTATACATAATTTATGAATTTGGAGAATTTGGACAAGCATATACATATCAGACATTCAATATCTTCTCCTTTATGCCTCTGTATGTATACAAAGAAGACAGTATAATTTATAACTATTATTTGACTGTTAGAGGTATTTTATTAAATATTTAATTTTCCAGTTAAAAAAAAATAAAAAAAATCAGGATTATGAAGAAAAGTTTACACTATTTTATTCTTTCTTTTCTTCTTTTTTTTTTTTTCAAGTTTAAAAGCACCCATGCCTTTCAAAGTCATATGCTGCAATGTATAATTTTCACAGGAAAATCAACTCTCCTAAGTACTACATTTCAGTTACTTTAACAAGTCATTTAATTCTACCTATGCTTCTTTCAAAAATGGGTAACCCCTCAGCTGCCAAAATAACCCAGGAAATTGTTGCTTGTAAGCATCAAACCTTTTTAACTGGGAATATCTATTTGATTGCAATAAAACATTTAAACCAAATCTAAGCATTCAATGTCTGAACAGAATTTTTTGTAATCTAATAAATTCCAATCCAGGAACCCAGCCCATACACTTCACTGACAAATTTCTGTCTTAAATGAGAGTCTTGAACATATGTAAGCATGAGCCATGAAGGAAAATGGTATTTTTTTGAGCCTTCCTGACTGTACAATAGCCTAAATCAGGATTGGTGGAATGATGCACTACCACACACAGTCTTTTCTCAAATAACATCATATTAAAGTCAATGCTTAAGGATTTGTTTTCCACAATATATTTGCCCCACACACACACACACCTGGCTTCTGATTGCTAGAAATGATAACTTTCACTCTTGCTCTATACTATATTCATACTATTGATGATTGGCTCCGTAAGGGGGAAATTTCATCTACTTTTCTCACTGGGATCTAAGACACTGAACATTTAAACCTAAATGTAGAGAATATGCTGTTCTTGTCATGTTTACTCACTCTTCTGGACTTTGCTGAAAAATATTCAATATAGAAAAGAGAACACACATCACAGATACTATGAAATAAATCAATTCCTCTTCCCTTAGATAAAACCTTGTTTTAAAATGTTCAAAACTTTAAACTATTTCAAAGTAGTGTTAAGAATATTCAGTTGTTTGAAAGATAACTTATCAAAGAGAAATTAACAGTAAAAATAATAATGTAATCTGAAAATATACTTTAAAATACAAACATTTATGACATAGAATACAGTGTAAACATAAAATAGTGCACATTCTGACTAGCTGAAGGTCTTTGGTCTAGTACTTGTGTTTCCAACTGTTTTAGAAACTGCAGCTCTTTCAGTTTGTATTCAGAGTGCCTGATGAGTAGAACTAGAAGTCCTGAGAGGCTTGCAAAGGATTGCTATATAGGGCTCTATTTAAACACAGTTAATGATAAATTAATCTCCTTAGAATGGGAAAATCTTTGTGAAAAATGAGTATATTTTTCTCTTAGTAACTGAAGATTCCCTGTTTTGTAGTTTGGTTGATGAAAAATCAGTCAGGTTGTCACAGCATGTTAGCAATCACAAATATTAGATGTTTTTTTCTAAACACACTATGCCTGAATTTCTGTAGAACAGTAGTACAGCAGAGAGTCATTCTGTTGTTCCAGGTTTGTTCAAAGGCTCTTAAGGTACACAAGCTTTGCGATAACAGATGGTCTTTTGCTGTAGTTTCCCACTTTGTGGAGCTGGTACCACACAGCTAAGCATTTGCCTTGAGCGTGTCCTTACAAGACTTCAATGCCTACCTGTCAGCCATTCACCATGCTTTTAACAGGCATTAAAATATAGCTTAGGCATTCATGTTGTTCATCATATGTGCCAGATGTCCAAAGCAACTGAGCTGAGCCTGCAGAAGCCTTGCTGTCATATTGAGCAGTTGATACTGCTCAATAGTAAAATAGTATCCTAGATTGAGAAATTATTCAGAGACTAAATTTACTAAATATATCATCAACCTCTTTTTCCTTTTTATCGACAAGATTCATATAGCAGTTTAAAACAAGAATACAGATAAATATACAGATACTGAACTGTTTTTATTTTGAAGAAAATGTTATTTTTATGAATATTAGATATTCCACACCCACTTTTATTCAAATATCCATTTTTAGCAATAGTAAGAAGTAGCTAATATACATTTGATGCAGGGAATACAACTATCAGAGTATTAATTGGAAAATGTATTACATCTCATTTTAATTTTTAATATTTATCTATATATTGCTAGAATTTAGGGCTATTTTAGCCATATTCCATTTTTGTCTGAGCTACTCAGATTAAAAATCATTTAAAAAAAATCATTTTAAATTCCTACTCAAGACTGAAATTATAATTAAAATTTTCTTATTCTTTTACTTTAGTGGTTAAGCACTTGTGTTAGCAAATAAACAGTTTTAGCAACAGTGTAACGCCATATTGTTTTATTATCTATTTCTAATAGTCTTGGGCACCTTAAAGTGTCACTGCAAAAAAGGCACCTCTAATTTTAATGACTGATTTAACAAATGGGTGAAATTATTTCTGCTTCTGTCCATGTGTTCTTCACTGGGAATTAGGTGAGGTGCAGGTTCTTTCCAGACCTCAATAAGAAAAGCTTGACAGTGAATAGCACATCAGAATTGTGTTGGTGAAGAACTTCCTCCTTATTTCTAATATAAATCCACTCCCTTCTAATTTAAAACCATTACCCCTCATCCTTTCCCTACAGGCCTTTGTAAACAGGTCCGCTCCA
>VWZY01006953.1:0-14178 GCA_013399075.1 Chloroceryle aenea
CTTCGCTCTGCCGCGAGGTCTAAATCACTCTTTCTCATAAATCCTTGAAGGCTTCTTTACAAATTAGAACAGTGTAAGTTGTCTTGGGTTTACAGAGCTTTGATTTTCTTTGTAGGCTTTTTTGTCTATTTATTTTTGTGTCTTTTCTTTGGCAGCCTCCCACAGTAAGTCCATAAAAGAGCTGGAAATAGAACAGAGATTTCTTAAGTAATGCCAGAAGTTATGGCTACATTAGTATGCAATTTATAAGAAAAATTAAACTGCTCTAAACTGTAATGTTCTTATTTCCTGAAACACTGATCCAAAACCACAACATTTGATGAAAACATTATTTGATAGGAATACGTGGATCATGATCCAAAATAGACACGGTTTGTTTCTGAGCTGGTGTTACCTTGGAAATGTTCTTGTAAGTGTTCAGCTATTCAGAAGACCTAAGCATCTATTATGTCTCAAATGGTATTGACTCTCAATAGGAGTAGCCAGTGAATATCCAGGAGCAAGTGTAAATAAGCGTGACAGAGCACTGGAACAGGCTGCCCAGTGAAGCTGTGGAGTCTCCTTCTCTACAGACTTTCAAGAGCCTCCTGCATCTGTTCCTGTGTGGCCTTCCCTGGGTATTCCTGTGCTGGCAGGGGGGTTGGACTTGGTGATCTCCAAAGGTCCCTCCAACCCCTAACATTCTATGATTCTATGAAATAATGTCTCCATACGTTACTTGTGATCCAGGTTTTGTCTGTGATGTGAAACTGTATTGCTCCTTAGAGTTTACATAAGAATTGGAAGAATTTAAAGGAGCAGAAATGCACCAGTGATTAAGTATTTCAAATTTAGAAGAAAATTCACAAACACACACCCCCCCCAAATTGTACTGAAAAGGAAAATCCTATATATAGGATCCTACAATAGGACAAGGCATCTAATTCAACAGGTAGCATTTAAATTTTGAGCTTTACAAGAGTATCCAGCATCCATCCAATGATGTTAGTATGATTTTGGGAAAGCAGGACATCTACAGTTTACCCCATAAGTGACAACAATTTAAAGGTAGCATTTAGGGAGCTGTTTATTATGCATAAGTAGAATTATATGGACTTTTTATATTCTACATATGCAGAAGTAAATTTAGTCATATATGTGAGACCTTAATTTTTCAAAACGATACTTGTAAAGTCTCTGTATACAAAGTGACATTCTGTCTATTATAATATTCTCTTTATTTTTAAGATATTCATTAAAACATTTAAGATATTTTATAATTCAGTTCTTATGTCTTTGCGTTCTCATGCATAATGCCATAGAAATAAATCGTTACCAGTCTGTAAGGAGAGAGATTGACAGACTAACACTGTGCTGTGTTCCCCAGTAGGCATGATCTGAACATCTCTTCCCATTGAGCATTGTATTATGAAGTTTTGCTGGCTGAGTCCAAGGAATAGCCTAAAGACCTAATCTTAAACTATACCTAAACTGAAAGCCTTTCTGGGTTTCAGTTATTCTGAGTTATTGTGAGACTGGTATCCTCACATCACTGTGGGGGGTTTATAGTGACATAAGCATTATATTGCTGAACCCTAGATTTTGGCTCAGAGATGATATGTATGATATGTATTTTTATATGTCATATTCTTTATTGTTTTTTTTTCTCTATATGATGTGAAAAAGCAAATAAATTAGACATTCAGGATTTTGCTTAATGGATCTTGTTTGGAATAGTACAGGACTTTATTCTCTGTAGACGATTCTCTGTGGTTCAGAATCATCCTACAAAACTTTCAGGCCAACTTACTTTTGACTTTTTTATTTCCTCATGCTTACTCCAAGTTCTTATTTGAAAAAAGTAACAAAATATATCTTCTAATGCAAACTCCATTTCCTCAGTGACAGAGAAACTGAATTTGCTTCTTAATATTAGAACAATGAGACATGATGCAAAATGACAATTTTAAGACACATGTATAGACAGGCAGATTTTGCTGCCTACAGCCCAGCTCTGAAAAACTACAGCATGTGTTATCAGGCCTGGTGATTTAACAGTTCTGACATCCCTGCTCTTAAGCAAATTCATGACAATAGCAATACTCAGTCAAGCCAAAGGTATGATTGGCTGAACATATCTCAGCAATTAAGTGTTTTCATTTAAGAAAAGGTATATTTGGAAAGAAGAGTCTTTATATGTGCATGTGCACATGTGTGTGCATGTATGAGAAAAAGGTGAGTTGCTGTGCGAGTATATTGACTAGAGTAAATGCATTGATTATGCACATCACATATCCTCCCTTTAAATTGCAAATCCTGAAATCAGAGATCTGGGTGGGATTAAACTGGAAAAAAGAACAGATGGGACTGTTGATGTGACTGCCAGAGGCTTGGGCAGAAGGCAATGAAAAATAATTCTATTTTTACCCTAAATTGAGAAAGCTAAACTGGTGATCAGTGGTAGATTTTGGGCAGATGGGATGACTTGGAGGAAATGGTTGGCAGACTTAGTCACAAGATAATGAGAGTAAGCTAAGGCTTTTTTAGGGTGCATCAGGGGATCTTGAACTTTGGACCATATAGCTGTGCATGTTTTTATAAAGACAATAGTACACGGAAGAGAATCTTTTTTTCACAATATGTGAGAATCATTCTTCTGTTTATCATATCACACATGTAATGTCTTATAAATACACTGCAGCAAATATATACATTTGAATCTGGAATTGCTAATGCTTGGTATGTCTGAATATTTTCTATTAATGATATAATAAGCTAATATGTTTTCCTTTCCTTCACCCAATTTTGCACTTAAATCTTCTCCCTGCCCTTTTAGCTCACCCAGCTGTTCACTGACTTCTTTTCTTCGATATGAAATATCTGCTAATTTGTAAACACTTGAATATGGCCAATATCTTATTGTGTTAGGAAAGAAGCAGAAAGGTGAAGTTAAAATGCCTCTTGATGATAAACCAAAAATACTAACATGTACTAAAATAATAATAAACATTGTAATGGTGCTGCACTGTCATTTTATCATCCATCCTGAAAAATACATCACTACTTTAAATGTGGTGAGTCAAAATAAATTTAAAAGAATGGGTACTCTGTTGAGGATTTTTCTAGAACTTTATGTTCTTCCTGTGTAAAACGTTCAGATTAAAGATTGTTGTAGAGATTATATGCTTTGCTTTCTTTTAGTATTTATTATTGGAGAGAATGTATATTTTATAATGAAGGAAAAAGGGTTCAATTTATAGCACATGTGGAAGGGTTGTTTAAATATGAAAGACTAAAAGGATTATTCAATCTCAGCTATTCATATTTCATTATTTGTTTTGCAGGGAATCTGTTGCATGTTGAACAATGATAGCCACAAAATGTTGGACTTGTAATATAAATCATGGTACAATCAGTACAGTTTGCCATGTTTGAATATCAGCATACCATTAAATATTGGCAAAAGGCCTCAGTAGATAGCCTACAGTGCCACTAAGAAGTGATTTTTTCCCCCCCAATGTTTTTTCCATAGTCTGTAGCAATTCTACCAGTCGAATCTAATAGACTTCTGCAAAGAAATCTTAGTATTCCTGGAAGAGTACCTTTCAGACTTGCTCTACAGCATTTGAAAGACAAGTTGATATCTTTTAAACAATGAACAGAATAACCTTCATATAAACAGTGTTAATATTTTAAAGTTCTTTTTGGAAAAAGTAATTATTTGGTTAGATTGCCTCACCCATAAAATGGAACTCCCTAAGAAAGACTGTAGGATCAGGAAGATCCAAGTCTTGCCCATTAACTGTTTCCAGCTTTGCAGGGCAAAAGAAGATTCAGCATCTTCTGGAGAAGGACTTGGGCAATCTTTTACCCTTGTCAGCTGGTGGGGTATATGCCATAGTACATGCTACAGGTACACATCTGTACAGAGTATTTCTTGTATCCATTAGACTGTTCTGCCAGTCTTCATCTTTTAATTGCAGGTCTTCCAGAGTCAGATCCTGAATTTGAATACTCTCATCAACATATCAACAGCCACAGACTTAGTTGTAACTAAACTATCCTGCATGTTATTAGCTAAGCCCAAGGAGATTTAACTAAGAGTAATAACACGGAAGCTGGATATAATGTGCATTTCAGCACCCATCATCTGTGTTAACTCCAGGAATGCAAGGAAATAATCAGTGTGGAAAACCAGACACTTATCATAACCACTTCTGATTTCTCCATCAGTTTAAGAGTGTGGCAGCAATAAGTGACTGGCTACAAGCTGACATCCTTGAGTAATCAGCTAAAACATCCCCTACTCTGTTTCAGGCACTGTACAAATGTTTACATCAGAGAACTTTGTAGGTCTTGTAATATTGGTGCATCTGGAGTTCAATGACAAAACTTTGTCAGCTCTTGTGACAGTTTAATAAAGATAAAGAGGACTTTAAAAGCTTGTACTACAAGAGAACATCCTATCTGAGAAACATAATGAGTACCTTGCTTGGCTAGGAAACAGAGAAAGGATTAATAACTTCTCACTGTTGTAGGATGTCACAACAGCATTTTGGTCAAATGAACTTTGGATTTGAAGGACTTTTTATTTGAATCATGTCCTCATAAAACAAGCCTTTTATTCGGATGTTTAGAGCAATAAAAACATCTGGAACAGTGGCAAGGAATTTGAAAACTGGTATCTAAAGATAGGAGTTTTAAATCCATTAAAAGGTATGTAAATAATAAGAGACTTGGTTACCTGATTTTTTCACCAGAACTACTCATCAGAGGTCCTTCTTTTGGCAGACGTTGTGGGAAAGAAGGCACTATTTATGTGAATCTTGACTGTACTACTAACTTACATTTGAGCCAGCAGCGTGGCAAGTTATCTAGAAGAGTTGACAGAAGGATGTAGGGTTGGAATTAACTGGTTGCCTACAATCTCATTCATCATTCTGGCTAATTTAAGACTACTCTTTCTGTAGTCTTGGTAACTCTAAACCTATGAGTTATTAACAGAATCACATACTGGGTCATTTTCTGAAACTCATACTCCAGTTTTGAGAGGCATGTTGCTTGGAAACTTGGAAACATTTAACAATATCAGTCTTTCATCAAATGTAATTGAGTTCTCTGCATAACATTTTATATGAACATAGAACATGGAACAGATTTCTTCAACAGTAATAAATTGCTTATAGTCATGCAACTGCTTTCATAAAACTTTACATTTACATAAGTAACACCTGATAACAGAAATGAATGAGAGCGATCCCAAGCCACTAACAAAATGATGCCTACATCTGCCCTGCTCCCAAGCCACATCATTTTTATGTGGAGCATTTTCATGTAAAAGTATTCAACGTATTGTTATTATACCTGTGTCATCATCTTATTAGTCAAGTCTCAGATAAATAAATAATGCAAAAGTCCCATTCATAATGAATGGACTTTGTTCACAAAAAAATAATACATAGTGAAAAGATGTATAATGGTGGCTACTGCAAAATAGCTTACTGAACAAAGCTTTTATCACACTCAACCCACCTGTAACTACATTACCCTTCACTGACACTCTGTAACACTATAATTCACAGACCAATATGTATTTATATAAAGGGATTTCATTGACTTATGAATGGCATTCCACATTCAGTATTTCACCCGCTTCTAAGAAAAACCTGTCTAGCTTGCAGTGAGCATCACATATTCTTCCATCATGATGTTGTGATGCTGAAAAGAGCACTTTCAGACATATTATACAATCTGCCTCTTGTTCTCACTCAGCTTATCATGAGAAAAAAGTAGCTATTTTATTGCTAGTGATCATTTCTAATGAATCTTGCTTTCAGTGATGGAATGACTTGAGTTGTGTGTGTGTTAGCCATAGTGAGGAAAATATCAAACGTACTTTCCATTACACTTGCAGTTCAAGAATAGGTTGACATTGTCCCTCATATTTTTGATAAACTAGAATTCACATGAGCTTTAAAAACATCTGTTCACACTTAATGAAAAAAAAAAAAAAGTCTTGTTTTGTTTTGTTTTTTTTCATGTTCCTTTATATGTTTCTCTTCTTATAACTTCTGATTGTGCCTCATTGTGCCAGTCACATAAAAGGACAACATTAGACTCAGGTGTTTATAAACAGACAGCAGAGACTTATCCAGTCTGTTTCTAGTCCAATCCTACAATAAAGCAGATACATTCTCTAAATTAACTGTACTTATGTAGCCTTTGTTCCATGAGCTGAAACCATTGAATTATTTTCAGGAGAAAGGAAATTACTGACTTTTCTAGTAATATTTATTTTTATTTTTCATACTCATGAATCTCAGAGTGGTAGTTTATGCACTGAAAAGCTCAAAGTGACAGGATCTGCTACTTTCATTTCATTCTGCCCAGTATTTATGTTCAGTCTTCTGATAATTATTCTGATAATTATAAGTCCCATCTTTCCAGGTGAAGTGACAAGCTCTCTGCAAGGTTTTCTTGTTGTTTTTTTTTTATTTTATCTATTTTTTTTTTAATGTATAAAGACTACCATTAAAGAAACCAAATAAATTGGATTAATGTCACAGAATCTCAGAATCAGAGATTGGTAGGTGTTGGAAGGTATCTCTGGATATCATCTAGTCAAAGTCCCCTGCCAAAGCATGTTCAGCTAGAGCACGTTGAATAGAAACATGTCCAGGCAGCTTTTGAAAGTCTCCAGAGAAGGAGACATCAGAACCGCTCTGGGCAACTTGTTCCAGGGCTCCATCACCCTCACAGGAAAGAATTTTTTACTGATGTTGAGGTGGAATTTCCTCCGTAACAGTTTGTGCCCATTTCCCCTTTTATTTCCTCTTGTCTTGTTGCTGGGCACCACTGAAAATAGACCGGCCCCATCCAATTGTCACCTGCCCTTTTCATGTTTATAAACACTGATAACATCCCTTTCTAGTCTTCTACAAGCTAAATAGCCCCAGGTCTCTCAGCCTTTCCTCATCACAGAGATGTTCCAGTTCTGTAATAATCCTTGTAACTCTCCATTGGACTCTCTCCAGTAACTCCCTGTCTCTCTTGAACTGGGAAGACCAGAGCTGGATGCATTACTCCAGATGTGGTCTCACTAGTGAAGAGTAGAAGGGGAGGAGAACCTCCCTCAACCTACTGGTCGTACTCTTCTTAATATGCAGCAGGTTGCCATTGGCCTTTTTGGCCACAGTGGCACATTGTTGTCCCAGGGATAACTTATTGTCCACCAGAACTCCAAGGTGCTTCTCTGTGGAGCTGCTTTCCAGCATATCCATGACATAACTAGGTGGATAGATAACGGTAGAGCAGTGGATGTGATTTATCTTGATTTCAGTAAAGCACTTGACACCATTCCCCCCCAGCATCCTCNACAGCTCAGTGATGTCCAATGATAGGACAAGGGGCAATGGGTGCAAACTGGAGCTGGAGGTTCCATGTAAACATAAGGAGAAACTTTTTCATGGTGAGGGTGACAGGACACTGGAACAGGCTGCCAAGGGAGGTTGTGGAGTTTCCTTCTCTGGAGACATTTAAAACTCACCTGGACACATTCCTGTGTGACCTGCTCTAGGTGGTTCTGCTCTGGCAGGGGGGGGTTGGACTAGATGATCTTTCAGTGCCCCTTCCACCCCTTAGCACTCTGTGATTCTGTGATATAAGCCCCTAACCTGTACTGGTGCATGGTGTTATTCCTCCCCAGGTGCAGGACTACACTTGTCCTTGTTGAATTTCATGAGGTTCCACTCTGCCCAACTCTCCAGTCTCTCCACGTCTTGCTACATTGGCAGCACAGCCAATCCTTCGAGTTTTATATCATCAGCAAACTTACTGCTGGCACAATCCCTCCCTTCAACAATGTTTCTCGTGAATATGTTAAAAACTAACTTTTGCCAGATTATAGTTTGGTACACTCTATCTGCCTTGACAGGCTCTCTCCCTAGCCAGTGGGTGAAAATAGGTGACTTTGGTACATGAATCCTCATATCCTAAAATGGATTTCTGAAGGTACATTTCCCTTTATTGCATAGAGATTTTTGATGAACGCTTTAGACTAGGCACTAAGTTTTATCTGTGCACAGATGAGCGGAATAAATCCCAAGTTGTAAGCTTAATTAAGGCTATAGCAAATGCAAGCACTGAAGTATATAAGATCTTAAATAGCATTACTAATGTACTCTGTTGATCCAAGTCATGCTACCCTGACCACAGCTAATGACACAGTGCTGATTTGTCCTCCCATCACCTAAATGAGATATAGATAAATCTGTTAACTTTTTTGTATTTCTGAGAAACTGCTTCATGCAATTCATGTACCATGTATCTTCTGAAGACAAAACCTGGTCTGAGTCATATGGTTCTGTTTTACGCATGCAAACTTTTTAGTTTTACAACATCAGTTAAAAAATCACTGAGCTCTAAATACTGCAAAATTAATCAGAACATAAAATTGAATAAATATTGGCTCATGAAGAGACAGATGCTGCTCTGCCAGATAATGTCCTTCATGAAGACATGAATTAATGCATGTTTCTTCCTTCCAAAATGATTCTTATGCTCTTTATCTTTCTTGCAGGTACCATTAATTTTAATTAAGACCATTGTAAAGGCAAAAAGCAAGATGAAGGCCACAAAGGTAATGCTCTGTCACTGTCATGCAAGCCAATGTACAGGCCCAGATGAGTATAACCATTGGTCAAAAAAAAAGATCAATATTTTTGGTCAGATATATTCTTTATTTGAAGAGAAAAATAATTCAGAATATACTGATAGCTAATGGAATGCAGCTGGTCTAGTGCCAGCCCTTGCATTTTAGCAGGAAGTATCATTCAGAGGCTCAAAGCAGAACAGATTTATCAAAGTCCACACCTAATGACAGGACAGAATTTGGATTCATACTCTATGTCTGAATCTGCTCAGTGCTTGTCAAAGATATGCCAAGTGTTTGAGAATGACTGGGAATCATTAACGTTTTTTCTGTTCAAAAAATGCAATAGATTATACTGTAGGTATTACTGATTTTGAAAATCTTGTCTGGAATTCAAAGTATGCTTAAAAAAAAGCAGAAAAAAAAAAAAAAAAAAACCAAACACANCACAGCACATTCTGGGCAAGAACTTCTTAGCATAAAATGAGACAGCCAAAATAAAAAAAAAAAAGTTTGCAAAGAAATGAAGTAGTTTATAGATTAACTCAGATCCTCGGCTGCAAAGCACCCTGAAGTCAGCAGAGCTGTATCAATTTGTCCTGGTTTATGCATCTGATCCAGTCTTCCCTTGGAGAGCACAAGAGAGTGTGGACACTGTTGTTGACATCAGCAGCAGTTTCATACATCTAAACAGCATGCCAGTGGAGCCTCCCAGAAAGTTGCATGGGCACAATTAACAGATTGGGCTTGAAAATCACACTGTTTCTGTGATAAGTGCCCCTTCGCAGAATGCAAGCTGTTTCACATCTCCAGTTTTGCTGCTTTTTCGTTTACAAAGGGAGAATCCTCCACAGTATGTGACTTAGTAGCAAAGTGCCGCTGCCAAATGCACGCAGCTATTTAATGCCTCACTGCTGAGATTTGGGATTTCTTGATGCTCATCTCAAATGTAAAATATATCTGAATCATAATCTCTGAGAGGTTAAAGATTCCAGCAGGGGAAAAAAAATGGTATTTTGTCATCCTGTCATCAGAAATTGTTTTAAGTTTCACACTACAAAGTAAAAATATAAAGGGATCATCACCTAGGTGATAAACTGCCACTTTCCAGACAAACTTTTTAACTGATTTGCACCTGTTTTCCTCTAGGAAAAGCTACATTTTATGTGATGCATTTCTTCCTCAACTGATAAATGAGTATAGTCCAAGTATCTTCATCTTGGTGTGAATTGACCCAGATTGTTGAAGAACAAGTTTTTACATTACTTTGTGACCAAACAGCTTCTAGAAACCTTAAACTACTTAGAACCTATTGCCAAAACTTTTACAAGATTCAGTTGGTGGCAGGGTATGACACTAATTATATATTTTAAATAAATTAAAAACTAAGGCATTAAAATTCAGGAAAAGGTATAAATTATTTTCATTGTAACATATCCATATTTGATTTAATGTCAAATAAGAGTCTGAAAGTGTAGCTCAGTCACATTTTTTTTCATTTCACAGTCTCATCATCCTTGCAAACACCTTCAAGAGATTCCAAAATGTGAAGCTGAAAGAGAGTTAAAACAAGTCTACAAATATATATTCAATACATTTCTTTAACTTATACAACTTAGTATAGATACAAAAAGATGGAAATACACAATTGAGTTTAAAAGCAATTTTGTAAACCATGATCAATCTGTCCTCAATGACGAGTGTTACTTCTGAATAGCACTGTAAGATTCTTTTCCCAATGTGTCAGGACACTGAAATTGAAAATAAAGAATTAAAGGTAAAACATCTGCAGATACACAGCATTATGATCCCTGTAAGTGTCTTAAGCCTCCCCTTTCCATGATGACGACTAAAACTATTGGGAATGATTAAAGTGCCAATGCTGTATTCTGTACTGTATCATGGTTTATATGTTCTCTCCATCTTTCTGCACCATTTTGGAAGCATGTGTCTAAGTAAGTAGATGGTCCAGAACTAGACTACTAAGTATTATGGTAATGCAAATAAAAAATCATGATGGTCACACATGATGTGACACAGATATGTTTCAAGACACCTTATACGCATTACAAGAAATGGTCTTAATGCATAAGCATTTAGCATCACTATGATTCAAATGTAGAATAATTAAGCCAGTGTACTGCAGATTGAAATGGAAATGTACTACGCAGACTCTTAGGCCATTTGACTTAGAGTTACATGACAAGTGAAGTTATATCAGAATATATATTGCACAAAGTAAACATCAGGTTAGAAAAATTATAGTCTTTCAGAGTTATCTGGTTTATATAATAAATGTGAAAAACTTGAAATCTGGAGTGTATTCTTAAAACAACTTTTTCTTAACTTAATTCTTTCCAGACAAAAGCTACTTAAACATGTAGCTTAATTACTTTTAATATATATGAGTAATTTAAGAGAAATCATGGTCAAACATTATAGTGGTGCTGTAATGGTTTTCGCCTTGTGAGACTACATGCCATAGAATCATAGAATCATTAAGGTTGGAAAAGACATCTCAGATCATCAAGTTCAACTGTCTACCCAACTTTATCATGACCACTAAAACATGTCCTGAAATACCATGTCTACACGTTTTTTGAACACCTCCAGGGACGGTGACTCCACCACCGCCCTGAGCAGTCTATTCCAATTCCTCAACACCCTTTCAGTATAGAAATTTTTCTAATATCCAATCTAAGCCTCTCCTGGCACAATTTAAGTTCATATGAACTGAATTGACCAGGCAATTCAGTCAATATTAGGGTACGTGACATCCAGTCAATCTGTACTTTTTTTATCTTTGTAGTAGAGATATCTTTGTATGGTGGTGTGTTTGGTTTGGTTGGGTTTTTTTAGATGGGTTTCTTTGTTTGCTTGTTCATTTTTTTCCCTGTCAATTTAAGGGATTTAATCCTAAATTGGATTTAACCAGTTTTATGGAAGCAATCACTGTTTTAAAAATTATGTCAGCATCAGAAAAGGGAAGATTTGAAGGAGCTGAAGGTGTGTCTTGCTGTGGGATATATTAGGTTCTCATCTGAACTCATTCAGGCATCTTGCCTAGGGATTATCTGTATTGGGAATATCCCATTTATGTAGCTGGGTAAATTCCTAGGGTAATCTTAGGAGAACTGAGTTGATTAGTCAGGTAACAATCGGGACAGAACAGAGAATGAAAATAATCATTTTTTCAGCTTGCTTACTCATAGGGAGAAAGAACGAGAGGTTTCATCTGAGAGCTGTTGCATTTCTACTTGATCATCCTCAGGCTACTGAGTCTCAGAAATGTGTTTTCTAATGAAATTCAGGAAGGTAAAGTTTAAATGCTTGCTTCCACTTCAATATTCCTCAGGGACTGGAAGCTGATAGCTGAGGGGTGGGTAATGAATCTCTATGTAACTTAGGTTTTGTTATTAGTAGTATATGACTTGTCTCACTATATAGTTGATCAGCAAATATAGCTCCTCTGAAATGAAAATTTACAATACTGACGCTAGCTTTGGAATTCTAAACATTTTTACATTCTTGTCTGTAACCTGTAGATACTAATAGTGATATGAATACTACTACTACTAATTCATTATTACTATTTTAAGATCTAGTTCAAAATGACATGATTTTTATTACATTACCAAAGAAATATACTCTGTATAGCATATTACTACTGGAAGGGGAAAAAAGTTTAGAAGATAAGAGTTTTCAGTTATTTTTTCCTTTATATACAACAAAATCAATTCTTATTTCATTTTTCCATTGTATGTCAAAATTAACTTAAAACTGCAGAATTAATATATAAAAGTGATGACAATTGTGAGAAAGGCTTTGAAAATCACAGAAATATTTTGTTCTTGTTTAGAAGAGACCATATCTATTTTTCCTCTAGGTCTCAGAATTCTAAGTAAGTAACTGCACTTTCTGAAGTTAACAGCATATCTTCATAGAAGGCGCCTGCTTCTAGTTAGTGATAATGCTCAGTGTTTACAGTTATTATTAAGGATCAGTGTGCAGAAAGGCTTTTGCTTATACTTGCTCCTGTGAGGACCATAGTTACTGATAAAACTTGTGTACCATATTGGGGGTACAGACAGTAAAAGTCTACACCTGTGGGGAGGACCAGACAGGACAGGTGACCCTAAACTGACCAGTGACGGATTCCATCCCATATATGTCACATTCTATATAAAGCTGAGGGATCATCAGGGTTCATTTCTTCATCAGGGTAAAGTACAGCCACACTTCTTCAATGGCCAGCAACCAAGGAGGACTCTGTCCATTCTGCTTTTGATCCTAACCCATGTGTTCCAGAAAGCAGTTCCAGAATCCAGCTCCTGAACCCAGTTCCCGTCTGCCGCTGAAGAAGTCCAATCTGGGACTTCCCCAGTGCCTGCTCCATAGTACAAGTGGTGACAGTGACATAATGACCATCAGGGATGTTGGACTTGATGATGCTATATATTTGTATATATCGCATATTATATTTATTATTATTATTTTAATTAGAGCTGGTTTAGTTTTCTGATTCATAAGTCTCTCTCCCTTATTCCCTTCCTTTGGGAAGGGAGAGGGATTAATAGAGAGCACCCATCATTCACCTAGTGTCCAGTCCAGCCCTGACCCTTGACACAAATAAGCATCAACTACGGTGTATCATGATTTGATTAGCCGACATCTTAAACAATTGTGAAATTTACTGTGGATAACAAGACAATATTGACTATCATTATAGATTGATGTGAATAAATATGGTAAATTAATATAAAAATTGAGAAATAGAATTTATCTTCTTTTGGCAACACATTCATTGTCATCTAATATACATTTAAGAGTTGAATTATCAAATTTTACATTCTTCAGTTCTCAAAAGCAATGTGAAACCACAATTTTGATTAGAAATGCTTTGATATATAAAACACATCAAACATTTACCAATAAAAATAGAAGATTTACTATTGCCAATTATGTCACTAATAGTTTCTCCTTTACCCATATTAATCTTACTGTACATGCCTCTAGCACATGTAATCATGCATTTCTCTTGCATTTTTAAAGGAACTTCAGAAAATGTTATACTTCTATAATTGCTAGGGATTTTAATTGTGTGTTACATGAAAATCTGGATAAATTGCAAAGCACTGACACTCCAATACTTTAAACCAGGAAAGTGCTGAAACAGTTTATAACAGCAGATTGAAGTTAAATCAACTATTGAAGCGGAGTTAAAATGCTGTCAAAAGGAAACAAGTATTTTGTGCTGACATATTTAAGAACTGATTCTTTTCTAGCATCTTAAACTTTGAAATTAAGCATCTGACTTTTCCAATGAATCAATTTCTTGGTTTGTGCATTAATATGACACTAGATTAAGCATTTCCAATACAATTCTAGAAGAAGAAATTAATTTCTTGTGGGGAGATGTGCATTCAGGTTTCTCCCACCTTTGCCTGTTGGTCCTGATACAGTAGAGATCTCATTACAGAGATGGAACTGCTTGGAAGAATATTGTATTTTTTGTGCTGTATTGGGTCAGAGATGGACAACTGATGTTT
>VWZY01006962.1:0-18925 GCA_013399075.1 Chloroceryle aenea
ATATAAAGGAGAAACAAGCCACAATAGCTGATGTAACAACCCCAAATCATTCCAAGAAACGAGGAGGTGTTATAGAAGTTATTTCAGCCTCAGTAATGAAAAAGAGGGATTTTCTAGTAGTGATTGCTGAATGAAGTTTTAGAGTGACAATATGCAAAGAGATTGCTGTGCCAAGGGATTTCTGATGCTCAATACACTGCTGTAGAAAAGCTGCAGCATGAACAGTCTCCTCTGTAGTCACAGTCCTTTCCTAAGCTAATGAGTTTTCACCTTTCTCACTTATCTTGGATTAATGCAGTATTTCACAGAGATGCTCAATACTTAGGTGGGTCTATCAGTAAGCCTCCTATGTGTGTGTAACTTGCATTTAAAGGACACAGCCACTCTTATTTGGAGCAGCTACATCTGAAACCAGTAAGAAGTATTACCATACATGGACCAGCAGCATGTCAGGATATTCTAACCATGGCCTTCAAATAAACACATTTATCATAGCTGCCTCCAAGAATCACTTTTATGATATACACCTCCAGGAAGGCTATAAAGGATGGAACCACTACACAACAAAAATTGTTTGGTTTGAACTCCCATTTGCCCAGATGAGATGACAGGTGCTGAGGTGTTAGTAAATCATGTCAAACTGCCTGCAGTACACACAAGACAAGGTATAGCACTGTTTTCAATGCTGAAAACCAGTTCTCTCTCTCTACCAATTGCTTTTTCCCAAGTGTCTGCAAATGTTTAACCATTTACCACTTCTCAATGGTGTGGCTTATTCAGATGAACTGGATGTTAAAAGATTTAGGTGGTTTTTTGGTTTTTTTTTTTTTTCTTTTTTTACACAAATACCCACTCTGTGCAAACCAAACATAACACACACACATAGAAATTCTATCAATTCCCCCAAATCAAACAACTAGCAAATATAAACATGTAATGACTATAGCAGCATTGTATAACAAGCTGTGCCTTCAGGAAAATATCTGTGTGTCTGATTATCTAAGAGGTACTACCTCTAATCAATACTAAACAAATCTCTAATGTCTCAAGTGAGACACATTACACAGATTTGTAGACACTACTTCATGTCCATTACCAGTTCCCTAAAACCACAGTCCTAATTTCTCCACAGTATTTTTGTAATCACCAAGTGCCCGAATCAGCTATCAAATTGGTAATGCTTCAAAGAAAAGACTGGACTAAGCTCAAGAGACAAAAAGTACCTTCAAGTTAAACAAAGTTTGACAATTTCATGACAATTATTAAAGTATCTGCCTATTTAGTGGATATGGAGTGAAAAATCTGCAGTATATAAGGTTACCAATTGCTTTTCCAAGAAAACTTTATTTTAAAAGCACACCTGGTACCTAGTAAATAAAGTTAAGGACCTGTTAAGAACTGCAGTGAAGAGTTTGTTCTTTACAGATTGCAGCAAGTCTGAGTTGAGGAAGTTCTGACAGATGCAAAATGTACACCTGTTGCAGGCGCACATACAGCGTAACCGGGCATGGCTGCGAAAACACACAGAAGGACAGGAGTTGAAATCTTGCTCGTAAAATCAGGTGCACATTAGGATTGTGCCACAACCAAGAGAGATTTAGGAGTAAAAGGAATGAGTAAGGAGTGGAGAAAAAAAAAATACACTGGGGAAGCAAGGGTACAACTACAGCTGTGCAGAATTTTAAGGTCAGATGTTCTGCGTCTTGCACATTTTGGCTTTACCACCATACACAGATCTTAATAGCAAAGCACAAACATGAATGAAAATGTTTGCTGAATTTATTTTGGTTTGTAATGAAAGCATCTAAAGGCTTCTGAGTATGTCTGCACAGCAATAGGTAACACCCCTTTTTCAAAGGAAAGTAAGCCACGTTTTCTACCACTTTGAATGCACACTTTACAAAGTGACAGTTACCTCAACCTTTCCCACCCTAACAAACACACATGCTTGAAAAGTAAGGGAGAAGCAGGAATATCGATATGACAAGACATTTGGGCAGTGCTACACTTAAGTGGTTTCCCCGTATTCCAGTGCTACAAATATAAATATAAGAGAACAAAAACAAAACAAAAGCTTTACTAATCTAATTCAACAAATTCAGTTTCAAATATTTAAAAGAAAAAGAACTATTTTGGGTGAAAGTGACATTAATTCTATTTAAAGCAAATGTCAGCTGTCATACTAGACTCCATCTGCTGTAATATTTATGTAGTTTGACACCGTATTAAAAGTTCCACCCACCAAAAAAAAGAGATGCAAAGTGAGCTTAGCAACAGTGAGATGTGTAGTGAAGAATGAGCTTAACTATCTTCTCAAGTCAAAAAGGTGTTGACACAGAAATTCTATCAAAAATAAGATCTATTAGATGAACGAACTGAAGCACATTGTAATAAACACCCTGAAAATAAAAAAAAGCTTCAATCCGTGCATTGGGGAAACTGCTGTTCACTAAAGAGTGACACTGTAGCTAACTGTCGAAGTTGAGCTGTTAACAAGGAGTACAGCACAACTTCCAAGTACCTCAAAAATACCAAGGTATTGACATACTGAGTTATACATCCACAGCAAGGACAGAATAGAATCCTACATAGACATTGGAATTTGCAACAGGAGCTGGATGAAGTAATTGTGTTCTTTTAAACACACCTTAGCAGGAATGGCTGACACGGACTGGTAGGTTGGATAGGCACCAACTCGCTCAACCTGAAATATTTTGAAAGTTCTAATCAAGGCACTTATGTCTCTCTGTTGCTAAGTCTCAGTGAGGCAGCTCCGTCCTCGTGGGTAACAATGACATGCAGTGGTGTTGTGCGTGACCCATGCAATGTGACAAACAGAACAGTTCCAGTACTTACGGATACATTGCCATAGTTGTCAGTTTAACAAAGATATCCTTACTCGGCACGTCAGCCGTATTACACGTAAAGGCTTGAGGTGGAGGCATTTTGTGTTTTTTGCAGAATTCAGCAGGAGAAATGCTGTATTCCTGTCTAACTTCATGCAAGTCAGACTTCGCAGCTACCACTAAACACGGTATCCTGCTATCCATGAAGTGCTGCTGCAAAGTTAAAGGAAAGAAGTGAAAGAAACAGTGTATGATACATTCAGCCTAGAACAGCCAGGGTTGAACTGCTTGCAGCAGCACTAAGATCTATTTATCACACTGAAGTCAGGTGTTTGTAGAAGCAGAGTATTTTGTGTAGACAAGTCGTTGTTAGCTTTGCATGAGTAACAAAGCTGCATTTCTAATGCATCAGCCATATTTAATCAGCACTCTCAACTGAAATGTTTTTTAAACACTAGAACTTGTGCATAGGACCAGTAACTGATGCGATTTTGTCAGTGAAAAGATGTTGATGAATGTAAAGGTTTGCACATATAAACTATACAAACCTTAAAAATTCTGGCACAGTACTCAAAGGACTTAGGGTTACTGACATCATACACCAGGCAGACAGCATCGCATACGGTCTCAGCATCAGTTAAAAAGTCAGAGTCACTGACATCGTGTAGCTGGAAAAAAAGGTGGTCAGAGAGGAGAGAAAGCTTGGTCATTATGCAGTTCAAGGCATTCCATAACTTTTTCTCATCACTTTCATGGCTCACTTTTATTTATCCTCAGAACTAATGAACTGGCAATAGGCAGAATTAATTAAAAAAGAAAAGTAGAAATTTATCATACAGCCAACACATGTGAGCTGTTAACATCACATCTGCAGGCAATCATAACCTCTGCATACAAAGTGTCATTTACTTTAACACAAAGTCTTAGATTCCCATAGAAACTGGAGGAAAACCACAGAGCTGAGGACTAGATCTTGGAAAACCAAGAGAGGTGTCATATTATCATAAAGGAAAACTACAGTGGAACAATCTTTACAGAGAGTATTTCACCCACTGAAGATTAACCATCCTAGTCACTTTATGTGACTGATTCTTCATCACTGAATAGGTAAATTGCTTGATGAAAATTTATCACATGTGTCAAAAATAACAGGTCCTGAACGGGTTCAAGTCTGAAGTATTAGCAACATGTAAACCCAGAAGTTATTTGAACTGGAAAAGGAGTTGGGGGTGGGGGTGTGTGGTGGTGGAAATCCATGTTTACAAAGAAGACACAATTAAACCAGAAATTTGTTTGCAGAAGGCTCAGAATAGTTCACTGAATTTTAAGTTTAACCATTCATATCCAATTCATAACGACCAAACAGTGACCTTACCAGCAAGTATTTTTCCTGGCCATACACATAGACAGTATTAATGGCATAGTAAGATTTGTGTTCTGCACGTATTTGCCTTTGTCTCTGAAAAAGCAGAATTTCATGTTAGACCACAGCAACTTGCCCCTCTAAGTTAGATGTGAAGAACTGGCTTGCTCCATTTATTAATGAATGAAAATTACAGTAATCTAAGGTTTATTCTGCAAGTAAATGCATAGCTATAAGCCAGGATGTACAAGTGATCATCACATGCAATAGCCATTTATTTGCTAAAAAAACCCATAAATAATTAAACAAGATAAATAATTCCCTCCTCAGTAATTCATATTCCCTCATAAAACTCTCCAACCTCAGCAATCATCAGCAAAGCTCTAAGATCAATTAGTTTTGCTGTTTAACCTTAACTCAAAAGCATATATAAGTGAATATAAGCAAAAGGTTTCTTACTACTAGATTTCTTCCAAGAAGAGCCTGAAGAACTCCACTTTTCCCACAGCCTTTCATTCCAACAACATTGCATCGGAAAACATTTCTCTGAGTCTGTTTTTTCTGGAGGTCTATCTTTTTATCTCTTGTTACTTTTGAAAAACAAAAAACGCAAATATTTTTCTCAAGATGCACATGCATGTACAGATATGAAAACATGAAATAATTGTCTAATTATATGAAAATTCCTAAATTGTACCAATTATNAAATTGTCCAATTATATGAAAATGCACACAAATCAAACACATGAACAGCAGGTAAAAAAGAATATAAGTGAAAAAAGACAGATCATTTGTTTAAACAATTTACTCTCGAGCAGACTTTAAATTTAAATTCCTAAATTGTACCAATTATTATTATTTTTTTATTACCTGTAATTGCTGATGCTTGAGATTCTTGTTCTGCAAGTATTGAGTAGCCTAAATAACCCAGGTACTCCAGGCAACGTTGTACATCTAAGTACGTGGTCAGTCTAGCAAAGGGGACAAGAGGAAGGTGCTAAATTGTTAGCATTTGTGATACCAGATCTTTACAGTATTGAAACATTTTTTTTCTCCTATCTCCAACTGACATGACAGAAGTACTCCTGGCACTATGCACTTCTGAAGGATAAAGCACTCTGAAGGAAGGTAAATGGGAACAACTTTACCAGTCTTAACAGTCAGCAAAACACTATGAAGGCAGTAGTTTCTGAGGCTTATCAACCTACACTGCATTTCTTTTTCCTCAGCAGATAATATTATCCTCATTTTCTGTAATTTCAATAGAAAAAACACTCACTATTGAGCATCATTATTCATACTGTCTCTAAAGAGCAGAACAACAGAAATAAATCCTTTTACAAGTTTCAGGGAGATTTACCCAGTTTAAGAGACACTTCTTCATAGTTAGCACCAAATACTGACAAATAAGAAGAAACTATAAATGCATTATCGTATCCAAGTAAAATGTATCACACTTACGTCCACTGAGAGAGAAACCCTTGGTATGTAATCCAGCCCCTTTCATTTGTACAAACAGTGTTGTTAACATCAGGCCCCCAAGGCATGTAAGGGAAGACTTTGAACAAATCTTTCAACTCATCAGGAGACAAAGCACAATCTCTATCCTGAAAACAAGCGTATTGTATCAGGCATAAACCACTTAACTCATGTCTATTCTGTGCTGTATTTTCTTGCTGTACATTTGCAAGAATCAAGAAACAGTCCACATAAAACTGAGCTGCTTTATTTTTATTTATTGTTCTCCTCTTGTTTTTAAATGAGACTAAATGAGTGAGCTAGTTAAAAACACTTGGTAGCACAACTCTAACTGCCAGCTCTCCTTGTAGAGCGAAATATCAACAGCAGGTTAGTTGTGATTGCATAGCCTAAATCAGAACTGCTTTCTGAATTAAATGACATAATGACAAAACCACATTTCTTGCTAATGAAATTGCTAGTAAACTACAACTCTTAAAAGGACACATACATGCTCAAATTAAAAGCTTACCAAATCATGCTTATCAAAAATACTTTGAAGAAACAAATACGCATGATGATTTAATTCTGTTGTGCAGTCTGGAGGAATTTTTAACCTGTTTAATGAAAAAAAAAAGAAATATAAGAAATGTTAAGTGTGTTTATAAAATACAGAATATTCAAACTCAAAACACAGACTTTTTAAGTTACAATATTTGGTATTTGACCTTTGCATTAAGTTTTAATAATTTCTCTTTAAAGAGATCGAAGCACATACTTTTTATTAGGAGTGTCTTAATATCTATGTATAAGAGTAATCAGAGCTTATGTCTATATATAAAGAACAATAGGTTTTTGTTTGGTTGGGGTCTTTTTGTGTTATGGTTTTTGTTTTGTTTTTTAATAGAAAATTATTAAAATATTTTTGAAATTTTGAAATTGAAATGAAAAATCATTTTGAAAAGAAGCCATGGAGTTGGTCAATCTCACCTTCTTAATTTGGGGATTTTCAGAGGATCTCAAGTGCTATGAAACTACTGACAAGCCTCTTCTAATTTGTTGCCACATACAATAAGCAACTGCTCAGATTCACATTCCAGTTCTGTATTAAGAGTCTCTTTTACCATCTTTCTTATAAAGACAGCATGACTTGGCACAAAAGACAGTTCTTTGTTATTTTCAGTCACATCAAGATTTCTGCTGATAGGTCATAAAGTAAAAGGGACACCTGATGTGACAACATGTTAAATAAACACACTACAATAATCCTTTCCTCCGGCCAAAGCAGGAGGCAGCATAAAATTACATGCATGTAAGTTAAAGAAAGCTAAAATAAGTGATACATACGGAGGAAACAAGTACTCTGGCGTAAGCTCTAAGTCATCATCATATCCAAATCGACGTAAAACAGTCCAGGTTGTCTCATGCCTTCCTCGCTGAATGAAAAGTGTGTGTAGAAAAAGAAAACCTAAAAATCAAATGATGAAATCTTAAGGCCCTGAAGTGCTTTATCTGCTACAAGTATTTTTAGTAGAATCAGACTGAAAACAAAGAAGTTTGAAATAAACTTTCAGATTTTAAACCTCCTGGGTGACTTTACAGCATTAGCTACAGACTGATAGTTCAGAAATTACATTATTTGTAAAAGTGTTCTCCAAAGAACCATTTCCTTAAAAGCCCCCATTTGGTTTTCTGTTGTTGTTTGCTTCTATCAGTACTATCATTTTAGAACTTAGCTGTATGAAAACAAAAGACAATAGTATTTTCAACAATTTAAAATAGTAAGCCTTAGCAAGAAGCCCGGAGAACTGTCTCATGGAAGACTCCCTTTAGTTTTCCTGTACCAAAATAACTGGGTAGGATTTTTGTTCAGCACTTTCCAGGGCTTAATGAACACTGAGATTTCACTGTTTAGTAAGGCTACGCCTTAAGATTCCCACTCTTTACAATTTCTCACAAGTCCTACTACACATGTAAATTCCCCAAGCAAAGCAGTTACATTCATGCTCAGAAAGAAAACATTTTTTCTCTTTCGCTTTTACCATATGCTCTGAGCAAATCTGTACCAGAGAGCTGTTAAAATGTGACAGACATCACACCTTGCTGACAAGTGTTGCAGACAATGAGCCTAAAGACAAGATACAGATTTAGCTAGGAGACAATCTCTTTTGAATCAGTGTATCAATATACTTACTTGGATTCCAACCTCTGTAACAAGAAGTAAGAAAGACCTTATTTTATTCAGACTGTTATTCCCCATTTTCATCATCCTTTGCTACCATGCTGCCACTACACCCAGCTACTGTAGTCTAAAAGAATCAAAACAGAGATCATATTCCAGAAGACTACCTGCTTTATGTAAGAATAATTATCAACTGTATAAAGACACACCTTTTAAGAGTTAAATAACACTTACCTTTTAATGTTAACCCATTATCTGCAACACCATCACTTAGGTTTTTTCTGACTACATTCTTTACATCTTCCAAGGCTTGCGGTGCCAGAGGTGTATTAAAACAAATTCTCTAACAAAAAGCAAAGAAAGGATGTTGGGACCACTGCCTACTAAGCTGGACAGATAGAAAGTTCTGTATGAAATGCAGCCTTAAACATTTTGATAGGATAGTGAAAGACAAACCAATTTTTTACTGGAAATAAAGGTATATAAACTTTATTTTATTTTTAAATACAAGCACTGGGCCTTGTACATTTAAATAGACTTTTTTAATCTCTCTTGAAATAGATCAATGGCTAAAAATAAAATTAATACCATTTCAAGTGTTTACAGATCCACTCTACTATGCTGCACTTGAGACTTTTAATATCTACACCCAGTTCCCTTACAATTCACCCTACTACTGTTCCCTCAAATACAATCACTTGTTTTTCTGGAAATATATAGTTCAACTATTAATCATGGTTAATAGTTGAAAAATGGTATTAAGAGGCATGTGAACAAAACACCTGAAAGAAGTTGAGCTCTGCATCATTGAGAGTGCCATCGTTATCCTGATCAGAAATTCTAAAAATGCGAGTGAGTGCTTTAATACAGGCAGGTTTCATCTAAGGAATAAAAGAAAGTTCAGTATCTTTCTAGGTTTGCATAGAAAAAGATTACACTGAATGACATCAGGCAGCTCAATCACATTAAAATAAATGTTAGCCTTCATTTTACTGTTTTAAAGCAGAGACATTCATACACACGTACACAAAAAAGGGGAAACAAAATCAATTTATATCCATAACTTTAAATAAATTATTCCACATTAACTCTCTGTCTATTCAATTATTAAAAGAGCCTCAAGTTCTTCACGAGCTGAATGCAGCTCTACTTAGTTATTAAAAGAAATAAAATAAATCATTTCTCTAGATTCAGTGTTATTGCTACAGAAAGATTAAAAACACAAATGAATTACTACTCCTTTTTCTCAAAACTTTTTTTTGAGGGGGGGAGGATGGGGGAGGATTGCCTTGCAAAGACAAACGGCTCTAGAACTACAGCCAACTCTTTCTAACAAGCACACTATCACTATTCACCATTTCAACTATGGCTTCAGAAGGCTTCAAACATCAAGTACTGAAAACCTTCACAGGGCTCATTCATCTACCAGGCAAAGCATTGATCATATGGACTATCTCTATGACAAAAGAATTGCTAGGATACCTTCCAAGTGAAGGAAAACAGACACTGGTAATTCTCTCCCAACAACTACAGTGATGATGGACTCTTCTCTTCATAGAGGTCACACAGATTGCATAGAGATTGGTTTTGGAAAACCAAAAAGATTTCAGCACAACAATTTTATCACAATATTACTAACTCATATAGATGATTCTGATGGAAGAAATCAAAACAGGGTTATTCTCTGGTTCTCTACTTAACAAAGTATTTATGATTGAAGCAACTTTCCCACTGCTCAATACTACACAGGGGTTACATTGAAAAAATGATTTCATGAGGGGTTTTTTTCATGTGGGTTTTTTTTAACTACTCCTTCATAATAAGCTCAGCTAACTACACGTGATACTTAAAAACCAGCCACATCACTGGCTTCTTAGCCATTTTGCCAAAGTCTCACAAGATGCTCAGAAAAGTTCTTTGCCTTAAATCAGGCCAAGTCTGGAGTATTTTCCCTGAAATAAATGGAGTTACTGTGAGATGAAATGTATCTCTAAAGGAGAGATGAACTGAACACATGGGTTTGCTCACATTACATTTGGCTTAAAGCCATTACCAAAGCTTCTCATTTTACTTAGCGGCTCACATGGGCAACAAAAAACTGTCTGCGTTGCTTTGAATGAAGAGGAAAGACAGATTTGATTAATACAACACCAAACAATCACCATGGTTCTGGAATATAATGCTTGACATTTGGAGGTGGGGTGGTGGTAACAGAACACACTAAGAAATGCAAAAATCCACTGAAAAGGAAAGTGATTAACTCCCCCCTCCCCATATTATTTGTTCTTAGAATCTATGTTTAAGTACCTCTTTCTCCTCTGGGCAATAAAGAGGACCTGTAGGATGTAGAACAGCTTTCTGTGCATAATAAAATAGCTCAGATATATTCTTCAAGTTTTTGGCTGAACACTGAAAGAGAAATCCTTATAGTGATTAGATATTTTTTGACTATTTGGTGACTTCTGAAATATAAGCAAGCATCAGACTTTTTGAGATCTAGCCCCCTCTTGTGGGTACACTGCTGCTTTGGGGGAAAAAAAATCACCTAGCCCATTTCTGTTCAATAATTAATAAAAAAGTCTCACTACAATTTGCTGTCATACCAAGAACAGAGAAATCAAAAAGTTGTATCTACTTTGAGGGGAAAAAAAAAAAAGAGGCATATCCACGAATATTAAATCAATTTTTAATACTTTGCAGACACCTGTCTGGCTTCATATGAAATTTAAAACACATGCTACAGGCAAGTATGTGAGGATTTTATGGTAACATTTGTTTATATAATAATGTAATCTTCTCTGAAGAAAAACAACTTATAAACTCACCATGACAATTACTTATATTTGAATATTTTATTTTTGAACAAAACAAAACCCACCACCTTTTCTATTAAAAAGTTGCCACACATGCTTGGCAAGAAGGTATTTTTATTACACATTCTAACTTCAGAAAGTCTTGCCTACCTCTACACACGTTTCTATTTCTGTGTATTGATTCATAATGGGAAGGATAGTTTCCATACTGCTATATTCCACTAGATCAGACTTGTTTCCAACTAATATAAGAGGCAGCCTGAAAATGAAAAGAAAGGGTTAAGGGCTTTAAAGACTGAGGGATAAAAAGAGCCATCTTAATTTAGTGTACCTTCCACCAAAAGCCATTACATTCTTTTCATGATGTAATTAAATATGACTGGCAGCCAATAGGCAAAACTAAATGACAGTGAATTGTTTTGCTATACACTTAGCAGAAATGTACTCCTTGATATTATAAAAAAAAACCCAATAGTTAAACACAAAAGTAACTGATCATATCATTATTATACAAAACCGGCATCAGCAGGTACCTCATACAGACCATGTAGCCACAACTAGTTGTACCATGACAAATGTAAACACACCTGGTAAAAGCTGCCCATGAAATTCAAAACAAAAGCATTGCTGGCATATGTAACAGACCTACATACTTCAAATCTCCTGTTGCTTGGGCTTCTTATATAAACTTTAAGTTTAGAATTTGATTTCCTTAAACAATTAACATCCTCAACACTGTCCACTGACACCCATCGATGTGCAGCCCAATTCACACCTCTCATCTTTACTTATGCACCTGCTATCTTTGTCTGTCCTTTCGTTGATGAGAGGAATCCATCGACTGGTTACCTACAGGGGGGTTAAAAACAAACATGAAAAATACATTTTCAGATTTGTGACTGAACTGGGCACACGTTTGATTACAACTGCTACTGCTCCTTTTCCAAGAAGGCACACATTAACCCACAATAAAAAAATGGAGTTGATTAATGAGCAATTCTGTCAGACGACTGAAATGACTAAAACCTCTGATGTTTAAACAGACCAGAAGCAATAGTATGTATGTACATTCTCAAACACCAGCTTATACATTTGAAATGTCTAATACAGTTTTCAGCTTGCTAACATCAACAGTGCACCAGTCACACCTCAAGTGATAACTGGCTAAAATGTGTTGCTGTACCTTATCAATGGAATTCTTGTTGTTAACAGCATACACTATACAAATCACATTTGCCTGAAATGAAAAGAAAGGGAAGTCAACAGAGAAAATTAAAAATCATATGTAACAATGTCAGACTAAGAACATTCTACCATTAGTCAAAAACTGTCTCACTGTGTTTAAGATATTTGTAGCCTAAACAGCTTAAGCCACATAATTTATATGTTGAGAAGGTGCCAAAAAGCCTGTCTTACAGTGTGACACCCACAGTATATGCCTGCAGAGAGACCTGTGCTACCAAGAAATCTAAACTGAAGAATCAGAATTTGCAGCTTCCACTCAAGTACCAAACGAAACACCAGAAATGGAACATGACACCATGACAGACTGTACAGAAAATGTGCAAAGGTGCTCAGAAAGAATTAAAAATAGGAAACAGAAGGAACTGTAAAATTACAGGAATCCCATACTATTCATAAATGCAACAGTACAAGGTGACAGAAAGAAGTGGAATGGAACTTTCCAGGGTAGGATTAGCTCTACAAAACCTGTCAATCCCTTGGCCTACTGAAGAGAAGATATTTAGGTTCTGTCCTTTCATTTGGAAGACAAAGGTTAAGCTCAATTCACCAACACAGTAGCAGTAAATACTTTTCTTAAACAGAGGAAGGTTTACTATATCACAGGGCACAAACAAAATGAAATGTCAAGCAAGGTATTTTTTCTTCAGCTCAAACTTCAAAAAAGGATTTCTCCAAAAGCAGAAAGCATTTTCTAATGAACACTAAAATGCACTTACCTGTGATATTTCATGGTACAGCTGCTCATCACTTTGTTCTGCTTCTGCATTCAATAGAATAAACCATTCATTAATACCAACCAAAACCAAAAAGCTTAAGAAACTGAACTGTGTTATAAAAGGTACTGAAGAGTTCTGCTGCTGTAGCAATAATGAAATTGATCCATTACCTCCCAGGATGGAAAGTCTGTTACACACAAGTTTCTCAGCAGCTACTTTAAAGAGGAAGAATTCCATTTGTAAACATGTTCTCTCTGGAGTGAGTCACAGTTTGCACACCCCTACATTTATTAACAGCCCCTTCCTGGGATAACAAGTAGCAGCACTGCTCTATAATGTAAGCTTCTGCAACATAATATGGCATGTGTGAATTTTACTCCAGTGTCAATGATTTGGTTCAGGTTTGGTTTTTTTTTTAAGTGAGACCAAGCTTCTGTTAACTGAATCTATGAAACACCTCATTTAATAGAAAGGAAAACTCCACATAAATTTAATCTCAAGTTCAATGGAAAAAACAAAACAAAACAAACCACAAAACGCAGAATTTCTTTGTTCCAAATAAGGAAGCACACCAAAGATATTTCTTCAGCAGTGGTGGCAGAGAGAAGACAGGAGGGGATCTGTTGCCATGGCCTAATTCAGGGCTTCCATTATTAATGACAGCAGGATTTTCCTAACTGTGCAACCAACAGCACATGACCCCTGATACTGAGCCTATTTATCTATTCCATAAACACAAAATTACAAATTATGAAACTTGACACAAAAGGATAAGGTCTCCAAACTTACAAATTCAGAAGGACATAGAATATAAGGTACATAAAACCTTCTGCATCTTAGTACATTCTTCATTGAAAGAAACAATGTTTTGAATTGCATGAAAGTTACCACTTTGAACATGTAAATATGTCCATCACACAAAGAATACTATTTTCACTGGGATATTGCTACATCATCATCTGCTTTAGTTTAATCCCCTGAGTTTCTACTTAACCTACTCTTGTCCTACATGTAGCTTTGGTCCCACACCAGTATGACTGTTACAGAGGTCACTGAGTTAAACAACTCCATACCAAAGCAGTCAAACAGTAATGGTATTGCAGAATCCTTACCTGAATAATCCACTATGTGGGTTGGCACTCTTTCAGGGGTGACATCAGCTGGAATGGTGATTTCTTCAGCTCGTGGTGGAACCTTAGGTTATGAAGAAACAGCAAGAAAAAGCCTTTAAAGACAACCCAGAAAATCTAGATGGTCAAAAGAAGTCATCTACAATAATACACCTGACACTTAGTCAGCTTTAAATAGAACAGTTTATTAGTAGTTCAAGCACTTTTGGCTTGGTTGGGTTTTTTAAGCTATGTACTGAAAGTCACTGCTCCTTTCTAATCCTTTGTTAGTCTACTCACTGAAAAAAGGATTCAATGAATGCTCCTACAAAACTCAGATCCACTATACCCAACCACCTATACACAATTACTCTAGTACTGAGAACTATAGACACATTCTAAGTTGAAGTTAACTTTAAACAAAATGTCATATAAAGTTCTGAAATTTTGGGGGGGTATCAAATGCAACCAACTACTTTGAGGAGCTCCACATTTTTTTATAGGAGAGTAACATCAGAGTCCATGTGCCACTATTGGCAAACTAAATACTCTTTGATCTACATTTAAATCTTTAATTTTTTGCACTATATCCTGATCCTACTCCTGCTGAAATCAGTACAAGAACTATCCCCATGAACAGTGCATTGACTTTAAGTCATTTTAATGAAAACTTCCTGCACAGTTATTTATTGTCTTTTCCTGCTGGCACTGAATTTTCATGATATTTTTGTTTTCTTTTAATAAAAAAACCAAACAAACACACAACCCAAACAGAAGAGCCAATCACCAGAAAAATGGCTCTTTGTAAAGCTTCAAATTCTATTTATATCTTCATCAAGAATGATTACTGATAATACTCAGTATACCCAACCCTATTTCAAAGTCAGAAATATCCATTACACACACCCATATAGCTCTGGTCTGCACGACTGACCTGCTGGAACTGCAGGCATCTCTTTTGGCAGTTTATATAGGATGCAATATTTTTTATAAAGTTATTTCTGCAATTTCAGGCAGATCTTGTGTTATATGCAAATGACACTGTTTCTTTCCACAAGAATTCAGAGATATTCAAGATTATACTGCAGGAAGAAGCTGAGAAGTGAATAGAGGCCTACAATTCATTAAATACATCAACAAACAACCTGCCAAATGAGTAAGTCCCTGAGTAGTTTAAGGACAACAGATACTGGAGCTCCTTTTTACCTACAAAGCTGGAAACTAAATTCAATGATGTTAAGAATCTAATCTTGACTCATGAACTGTGGTAACCCACTGATTTGCATTGAACACAGAGCAGTGTAGATTCAAAGAGCAGCACATGATGATGGCTATTTTAAGACCTGTGATCAGGAGAAATAAACATTCATGTTTATATGTAAAAAGCTTAACTATTTGCAGCAGCTGTGGTTCTTTTTATGGTATAAAGAGAACTATGTGCTGCTTTTTTAAAGGAATAAAATGTAAGAGATTTACTTTTATTCTGGAAGAAAGCAGTAAGAGTTTTCAGCAGGTTTTTTTTTTACTGACTTCAAAAGAGTCAGTAAAACATTCTTCAAAAATAAAAGACAATGTCTCAGTTATAAAAAAATAGCTTCTATACAATGTGCTTTTTTTAATTCCTCATTCTTTTTGTAATCTACTTGCACCAAAAAAAAAAAAAGTTTTGCCCCTTTCAGGACTATCCTATTTCTGAGTCTCTAATGCTGCAATATGCTGCCAGCTATGACCAATTTATACTGCTTAAAAAACCTGACATTCCTCAGATATCAAAAAAAATTAGCTTAATTCCCCTTGTAAAATACAACAAAGGACCTTAGCTGAAATTTAAATGCCTAATCTTCACACGGAGATATATTTAAACTAACCTACTTCACTCTTCCAGAAGTCACCATGGCAGTTCTAGATTATTTTTTTTTCCTAAATAGGAAGGGTTATTTTAAAGCAGTTCCTATTAACTTAGTCTTTAAATATATATACACACACACCCAAAAGGATACAAAGGAAACTTAGAAAACAAGTAAGGATGATCTACCTCTTCTGGAAATTCTTCACTGACAAGAGACATGATTAGTGATGTCTTCCCAACTCTGGCTGCAAAAGCATTAAAAACAGAGATTAGCCAACTGATGCTGTCACACTCAATAGTTGTATCCCATCTTAAAATGGGAAGTATTTTAAAAACATTTTCCTACTGACCAGGTTAAAGGCTTTTTATCTGTTGTTGAAACATACTAAATACAGACAACAGCAATTCTCTCATAATGCTTTCATTGTAAAATCTTAGGATGCCCTTGTGCATTTCACCCAGAAGGGAATCAGATCCTCCTCTGTCTTACACAAGAGAACTGGCAGGTTAAACCTTAATGCCAAGGCTTAAGCAAACAAACAAAACTTCAAAACAAAGCTTTTAATTACTGCATGAAGGCAACTTAATAAATAGAAAGAAAACACAAAGAACAAAATTTAGACATCAACTATTTTTACAGTATTCTTGATAGGATGACTGTGCTTCAGTCCTAAACTGCCAAGGATAAGAGCCAGACAAGAAGACGTTGTCATATCATCAACAGACAAAGTCTTCAAAAAATATTTTGACTACTTTCAAAGTACAAGAGCATAATCTCTTGAGACAAATAAGCTGTCCATGATAAAAAGTTAGAGAAACCACCCAAACCATTGACGCTTCTGAAGTCATTGTTTTCCCAATCCAACAATAAGAAGAATATAATCTCTGCTTCAACATTCAACTCTATCTAAGCAAACAAATGATGTGGTTTACCAGAACAGTTCAGACTTTGGATATCACAGATTTCTTGGTTTTGAGAATCTTTAATGTGACCATTTAAAATTAACTTGGCAACTTTTCTCAGGGTTCCCCTCTCTCTAAAAACCTTCACCTGACACCTTCCTGTTGCTTTTAAAACCCTGAAAGACTACTACTGCTTTATCTGCTTTTGAGCCTTTCCCTAAACCCAGAATGTTTGAATAGACAGTCCCAGATGATATGTCTAAAGTACATTCAATGCATCTGAGTCTATTTTTGGAATAGTAACAAAGGGCTCTCTGACATCCAGAAATAGAATATTCTCTTCAACATGGTGAGTTAAGGGTCGTCACTGAAAAATTATAAAAAGCAAATAAAAAGTTATCCTTGGAGGAAAGCTTCTGGTTTCCTTAGGGGAAGAGCAGCATTTTTTCCCCAGTGGTATTAGCTGGAGAGCAGCAAGATTTAGGTATCTGAACAGCAACGCGCTTGCGTGTTCAAAGATACTCATAGGAGCTAAAACTGTAATTTACACTGCCAGGTATCCTCCTGCATAAACTACAGCTTAAGTTTCACCCTGACAGAACCAAAAGAACCTTAAAAGCTCTCCTGCTTCCTTAGATCAGTGCTTTCCTGATAGGCAAGTAAAGTTATTAGATCATTACTGGAAATAGTGCAGTGTATTTTGCATCTGACTAAGTCAGCTTTAATTTGAAACAGTGACAAAACGCATTTGCTTTGCAGATATAGAAACACATTTCATTAATTTTATATGACTGAAAATATGAGATTACAGGCTGCCAGTTTGTAAAAACACTCAGTATTTATAAGCTTCTGATCCACTTCCAAGTGTTCCAGAGTTTGGGGTTTTTTTAATGAAAATCCATAGATTCAAGTGTAGAGGTTTTATTTTGCTTGAATCTAGGTCAACCATTTGCCTTTCCAACTCTGTTAACAGTCTCAGAAATAAAGCCTAAACAATATCAGCTGCCTATGATGAAGAAAACTGTGTGGCACTTTGTGATACTTGCCTTTTTCCTTCTATGCAAGTTTTTTAGGTCATGCAGCATAAAATAACATGCTCAACATATACTGAAAATTACTGGCTATTAAAAATTTATGTTTGCACTGTGCATATTAGGATGAAAACATCCTTAAACATAAAATGTAGACCACTGGGGCTGAAAAGTGTTTTGGAACAGGCTTACAGCAAAAGATCTTCACACGATATTTCAGAGTCTGAACCTGTTATGACCTAGCAAGTTTGACATGGTCTAGCTAACCTGTGATTTTAGGCTAACATATAAAAACCATACGTACAAAATAGTGCTAACTGTATAACTGCCAGGTTTTGCTGTTTTCTAAAACAAATTTCTCCCTTGTTCATTGCAATTCCAACAAAAAAATACGAAGATGCTCATGATCTCTGATGTGGGCCACGTACTCTATGTTGCTATATTTAAGAGCCCTGTATCTTTGAAATTTTGAGTTGAACACACTGGGAATCTCGTTGCCAAATCAAAGCACCTGTTACAGCTGCACTTAAACCACTGTGCAGAGCCAGCTCAGAACACACCAGTACTATTAAAAGCAAGGTAAATTAGGTGTAGATTCTAAAGAGGAATTCAAAAAAATAAATACATTTCTCAATAAACCGAGTCTTGTAAATCTAGCTAAATATAAGCTTAATGAGTTAACACTTCCTGCATAGCACCATCTCCCTGAAGATTCCTCTCTAAAGAAGTCATAGAGGATTTTTCTAGGCAGTACAGACAGACCCAACCCACAGTATAAAATAACTGCATAAATGGTGCTATAAATATATATGAGGCATTCAATTCTCAGGGGAGTTTTGTTAGTAGTACTACATTCTTAGTATAATTAGATAATTTTGCTAATAGCACTCGGCAATTACTCTGCATTCTTTTCTTGGGAGAACTTAAGCACACTTTACAAACTAACAAGACAGAACCTCCCTGTTGCTATCTGCATCAGTGAGAAGCTGTATCTTTGAAAGTTTGTGCTTGGGTACTAGGCTTGAGAACATAATTTTAGGAACATTTGGAAAAAAAAAAACAAACAACCAAAGAAAAAAAAAACAACCCAAACACGGACTCGCTGTAACTTTGGCATGTATTTTAAGTACGTGCTGCATATTCAAGGTCAAACAGTAAGTTAATGGCAGAAGCAGAAATCTGGACTCCGTAGCCCTGTCCTAGTCTAAGCACCCAACACCCACTGATAACAGCCTGGAGCACCTATTGCTACTGATTTCCAAACTCAAGGAGGATTTAAACTCGGTTTCCGCACACACACAAAGAAGTTTAAACAGGACGTGTCCAAACACAGGGCAAGAATTTCATCCCGCTTCCATCGCCAGGGACGTCCAAGGCGCACACCACACTCCGCAAGCTGCCTCTTCCGTG